>PVLA01010171.1:0-66379 GCA_004027455.1 Hydrochoerus hydrochaeris | reverse complement strand
GACTATGTTGGCACATGTCAATAATCCCAGCTATTTAGAAGGCTGAGTCAGGAAACAACAAAGTTTGAGGCCAGCCTGGGCAAGTTTGCAAGACTTTGTCTCAAAATAAAAAATTAAAAGGCTGAGATACAGCTTGATGGTAAAGAACAAGACCCTATATTCAACTTCAGTATCACCCCAAAATAAAACAACAGTTCTTTGACTTACTAGTCATGGTTTTAAATTGTTCTAGTTTGTGTCTTATAACTTCTATTTTTAAAATCTTTTCATTTAAATACATAGTTAATGTCACTTGTCTTACTTGGTGATAAACCTCTTTAGTGCAGAGACACTTTCAGGCTTCCCCAGGCAGCTCTCCGGCAAACTCTGGGTTTGCTTCTCACCTCGGCATCCCTCCAGTCACCCAGCCTCGCCGTGCTTAGTACACCAAGCCTCTTAGGAGAGCTGTGTTAGTCAGGACTGTTGGTTAGCAGTGCCTGAAACCCAGGTTAAGCTCGGTCGTTTGTGAGCAAGAGCTATGTGGCTGGCATCGCCAGAATCTGGCGTATTTCAGCACAGCCTGGTCCAGGAGTGCACGTGGTATTCCCCTCCTCCTTCTCTTAGGTCCTCTGTTTTTCTGGACCTTGTTGTTTTCCAGCCACCTCCCCTGAGTGGCAGAGAAAGATGGGTCTTGTCTCCTTAGGTGTCACACAGTCTTATAGCCCTACTTCCCTCTGCCATTATTCGTCTGTCCCTGATCAAACCTTTGGATTGCTTTGCTTGGGTTTGTGACTGCTTTGTTGACTGCTGCCTGTAGGGAAGACTATATGGAAAAAACCTGCTAATAAAAATAAACAGGACTTACTTATAAGAAGAATGTGAAGGGAGGTACCATAGTGAGAATACAGAAAATGATCTCCACAACGTCTGCTGGTTGGTGGTGCCGGCTACAGGGCCCCGGCTGTCTGCCAAACATGCGCAGAGTCAGATGCTAAGTCTGGTGGAGAAAGCGTAGATCAGACTCTAAAGGCGTTAATGTTCGCTTTCCAGACCCAGTCTGTTTATTTGAGTGCAGAGCACCTCACTTGCCCTAGGTGTTACTCATTAAGACAATGTGATCCCTGTCCCTGAGTGTATAGTGTATAGCATATCCAGCCGTGTGTAGGCTCAGACATCTAGGCTATTCCTGGTGCACTTCCGAATTAAATACTGTAGCACTAGGCCAGGCCATGCAAACAAGGCTTTAGGCTGGGTGACTTCCTCCCGCATGGATGCCCAGCTGGCGCTGGGTCTGGGAAGGGGTGCAGTGATTGCCAGAAGAAGTCACATATCTCCTTCTCCATCTGTGGGGCTTCTCAAAGGTCCCAAAAGGAAACACATTTCTTTTGGTCACATTCTGTGAATTTTAATGTGTGATGCTCTTCTTTAATTTTCTAAATATTCTTACTGTACTTTGGATTACCTCACTGATACAATAATCGTTCAAGAAAACATGTATAATTTCTTAATGATCAGTTGGTTTTGGATTTGAGATCCAAATTATTGCTTCCCTCACCAGGTTTCCGGTCAGTAGAGTGTGGACTAAAGAACCAGGGATTAATACCTTCCTGCCAGCTGGCACCACCCATGGTACATGTGTGCTGTCCCTCTGGGTGGCATGGGACAGTCATGCTTATACAGCCTTGTCGTGAATGTGTTAAAATTTTATCTTTGAATGGGCTTCTTAGTATATGACTAATACTGAGAACAAAGCTTGGTTGTGAGGTCCAAATGAGGGTTTTTGTTTCCTCTCCCTTTCCTTTCCTTTCTTTTTCTCTGTTCTGTACTGTTCTGTTCTGTTCTTTCTAGCAGATCTGATTCTGGTGGCACATGTCAATAATCCCAGCTATTTAGAAGGCTGAGAGAGGGAATTTGTTAATTTACACACTGGAGGCAGAGGAGGTAGAAAGAGACTGACTGGGCTTCCAGAAGGTCCCTCTTGGCCTGTTGAGCGAGTATGGCCAGAAGCTAAGTGTTACGGTGTTCAAGTCCGTCCCTGAGAGTGGATGGTCCTAGAGAGAAGGGACAGCCTGCTTCGGGTTTGTACCGTTAGAGATGAGTCCCACCACGCACTTGGGGCTTTCGCTGATTGAATTAGGTGCTTCTCCTCCTAGGAAGTAGTACTGTAGGACATTTTTGAGCCCGGGAAGAAAAAGGCACTTCAGTTCTTTCAAGTTCATGGCACTGTGGTCCCCACTGTCCTGCTCAGTTTAAACTGGGGTTTAAGTTTTCTTGTTGGCTTAAGTACTGCTGATTTTTGTTAGTGTCCCACGCAAATGCTGGAACACAAAGGACACTCCTTTGCCAGAGTCCTCCGTACCTTGGGAAGAACATTGTTCTAGTGTCTCAGTCTCTAGACGTGTCTGCTGAAGGGCAGCTACACCTCATTCTCTGTCGGCATGAGCTGTTTCCAGCTTCCCAGGTGACTGCCCAGGCCCCATTTTCCTCAGCCTCTGCTGGAAGCTCTGTCACCTTTAGACAGTTTTTATGGCGATATCCCTGCCCTTGGAGAAGCACTAGTGGTTTCTGCTTCAGTAAGACGGGGTCCAGGTGTGCTGCCCTCACCCCTCCCAGCCTTCCATGCAGGCTAGGACCGGGGTCTCTTGCTGGGCATTAACTGCTTTCCCCAGAAGCCTCTGATCTGTGCTTTCGCCAGGTCCTGTGTATGTTATAGTTGCTCCTGGATGCCTCAGGATTGATTCCAGGACCCCTCACAGATACCAAAACCTGGTGGTGCTCAAGCCTCTTATCTAAAATGTTGTCAATTTTGCATATAACTGCTTCCTCCTAAAGCATCTCTAGATTACTTATAAAAACCTACCGCCGTGCTGCCGTACTGGTTGCTATACCTTGTATTCCTTGAGGAATGATAACAAGAAACAAAAGTCTGTACACGTTCAATAAAGGTGCGGTTTGGTTTTCTTCCAAGTATTTTTGATCCATGGCTGGTTGAACCTTAGTGAGCATCTGGAGAGCTTGTCACCGGCCACTTGGGTTCATACGCTCATGTTCCTTTGCTCACCGCTGACCAAATCAAAGGAGGACACAGAGAATACAGATCTCCACACTTGCTGCATCACTTCCTGCCAGTTCCAGGTCATTCTCCTCTCTTGTGGAAAGGAAACAGGCCTCTAGCCTCCTGGGGTACCGACATTGCTCTCACTTCTTTGGGCTGTGGAGGGGAAGGGAGTATTGGGGATATGCTCAGCATGAGGAAGTTTGGAGAAGTTGCTTATCTTTGCAAGAAAACAAACTAACATTTCAAGTTCCATTTTGCAGTGCCTGGTATAGGCCGTGTATGTAGCAGACTCCTCCATGTTTGTGAGGAATTGGTAGCACCGTCCACAGTTTTTGATGGCACATAGAAAGAGGCGGATAGGGCCGGGGATTTAGCTCAGTGGCATAAGTATCTGCCTGGCAAGCACAAGGTCATGAGTTTGATCCGTGGTACTAGAAAGAAAGAAAGAGAGAGAGAGAGAGAGAGAGAGAGAGAGAGAGAGAGAGAGAAAGAAAGAAAGAAAGAAAGAAAGAAAGAAAGAAAGAAAGAAAGAAAGAGGCAGATATTCCTGCAGAGCAGGTCTCTTACCTGGAGTTCACTCCTATCCAGCTGAGCTGCCCACCCCACCCTCTCCCGGAAGCAGTTTTTTCTCCTCCTTTTTGTTCTCTGGTATCTTTCATCTTTATCTTTACCCTGGATTCATCATGGTTAGTATTGTACTATAATGTTTTGGATAAATGTTTAGCTAATGATTTGATCATCATAGTTATGCAGTTATGTAAGAATTATAAAAAGATGTATTTTTTTTAGTGAACTGTATGTTTTATTTATAGTTTTACCTAGGCAATTAGAATGTGTACATTCATACTTAGAACGATCACAAGTGATCCTACATCTGTTTTTCATCAATGTACATTTTTTAATTGGCAAGTAAAATGTTTTTGTGTTAATAGTGTACAACATGAGGTTTTGATTTGCAAATATATCATAGAATAGCTGTATCAAGACATGTACCATGTGCATTACCTCATATATTTAACATTTTTGTGGTAACATTTAAAATCTACTCTAAGCCATTTTCAAGTGTACAGTGGTCTGTTATTAACTGTAGCCACCACGAAGTACAGTAGATGTCTTGGACTTACAGCTGCAGTCTGAAATTTTGTGTCCTTTGACCAATATCAGTTAAGTAACTCCAACTCCACCCTCAGTTAACCACTTTTTTTTTTTTACTTCATTTTTATGGTTTTAACTCCTAGATTTCACAAATAAGGGAGATGGTGAGGTATTTGTTTTTCCATGCCTGCTAATCTCTGACTTTAGTATTTTGTGTATTGCAACACAGTGTGTGAGAGGACAATTTGAAAGCATCCTTTCTTCTACTTACCTGGCAGGGGAGCTATCATGATTATGAGAGTGATTTTCCCAGGGCGAGGCTTATCCTTCATTGCACACCAGAAGTGCTGATCCCTGTGATTTCCCCAGATGTGAGAAACTAGACTGTGTAATTTGTGTTAGTGGGGGATTGTGTTTTTGCTTTCCCTTGAGGGGAAAAAAGCATTCTTTCTTGAAGTAGGAAAGGTAGAGGTATTATAGAAAGCTGAGTTAGTACAAATATCATAGGCAATCAGACAGGGCGAGACCCTCAGAAAAAAGTCAGTGCAGAGGATGGGAACACGTTATAACTCTGGCTGGAGGGGCATCCCTTGAAGGCCAAGCTTCAAGATAAAGATGAAATGACCAGGCCTGCATGCTTCCCCAAGGGATAAGCAATAGACTGTAATTGGTATCAGTCACCCAGATAAGTGACCAGGACCTCCTGACTCATCTTTGCCAAAGAAAGGTCCTTGTTCTTTCCATGTGCACTTCCTATGTGACCTGCTTCCCCATTGGATCAGTATTACCTAAGCGGCTGTACTTGTAATCTTATTGGTTGATCATAGTTTTGTCCCATGTTGTACTCACCTCATGATTTTGGTCTATAAAACTTCCTTTGAGAAGTGAACTCCTCGGCAATCCATACCAGCCCTCTTGTGTCTAAGGAGCTGTCTCTCCCTCAATAAAATTTTCTAGTTATAACCTCCGTTGTTCTTTAGAATTGATTCTTCAGTTTTAGGGAACACGCACTTGGTGTATCTGACGTGTAACAGGTTAGGAATTCGAATATTTCCCTTCTGTCACTTGGAGCTCCTATATCAGAGGGATCTCCAGACCCCAAACTCAGCCACTTTTTGCCCAGGTAACTGCCTTTTAAAAAAAAAATTGTAAAAATGACATGAATTCTGCCTTTGTAACATATTTTTTTAAAATGTGCACAATAAAATATTAACTATTGGCACAATGCTGTAGAGTACATGTCTAGAATTTGCCTTCAGTCACTGAAGCTTTGCTCTGTTTTTAAGCTTTACAGTAATCAAGGCAAATGAGCTATAGAAATAAGACAGTTTAGCTGTCCAGTGGCTCCTCCACTAGGACACTGTGTTTGAATTCATCTGTAGACATGAAATCTAAATTCTTGATGTCCCATTATGCTCAGCTGCATGTATCATTAATGAGTTTTCATGTTATTAGTTATTTTTTTTTAATTTTTATCTTTAAAGTAGTAAAATACCACAGAACAAGATGGAACAAAGCCAACTGAGACAGTGTAGTGAAACTGGTACAAAACTTCACAGCAGGTTATCGGGATAACAGTAATAGGTACCATAGTATATCTCGTTTTCTTCACTATAGTTGTTCTTTCAATCAGGTATAGCAAAATCAAAGGAAATACAGAACATTATAAAACTTATCAAAACAGAATATTGAATAGAGCAATACCATTAATCAGAACAAAGCAAAACAGTGATAAAAATATTTGCCTTCGAACAGATGTTACAAGGAAATCCCTGTTATTTACTATATTGCATATAGTCAGCCTTGCAAGAGATGCTCAGATCTCTAGTTCCCACTTGCTAATGGGGGGTGGGGGAGGGGGTGGATTATGGATGTTTGAATCGCAGCCTGTGCGCTGGTAAGCTCACAGCCACTTACCAGGGCGGCGAGCTGGTTGCTTGGTTTCCCAGCGCCCTAAGTTCCAACATGGCGTGGATCTCAGGAGACACTGATGGTTCTCATCCTGGGTGGCTGCGGCTTGCTGGGCCACAGCTACTTACCAGGGTGGCCAGCTGGCTGCTTGGTTTCCCAGCACCCTCGTGTATCAGTTATTTTAAAAAATCTTGCATTCTATTTGCTAAAACTCTTTGAGGCACAAAGCACTTAAATTCTCCTTACTGTTTTGCACCACTGTGTAATTCTTCTGGGTTGCCCCATCTTTATCCTTACCCCTGTTCTTTATTTCTCCAAAATTTATTCAAATTTTTAGACCAAGTTGCTAGAACTGCCACTCATATGTGTTTTTCTGGTTAAAATATTAGAAACAGTAGACACTCTGTAGAACCTGAAATTTAGGAAAACCTCTTTACAGAACATTTACTAGTACTTTCATGAAAAAGATTTACCCAAGTTATGAAGATATGCGTAATGAAAGAACTTCAGACTTTTTAAGGTTTTGAACATTGTTTGGTTTTACTTTTCAATATTTGATTTGGAAGAGTGTGATTTTTAAGTACACTCACATTTAAAATTCTTGACTAACAGGGGTGGAGGGTAGGCAAAATTAGATGTGCTAATCTTAAAATTATTTGATAGCATTATTATGCCTGGTATGAGTTTTATTAACTTTTTTTTTTTTTTTTCTTAACGAGAAAAGCCAATGTGTTAGCTTTAGGGCAAAATAGATTCTGCCTGTGGTATAATCACAACCATGAAGCATGTTAAAAAGCAATGCAAACTAGAGGAATTGTTGAAGAATAAAATTCTTTCTTCTCAAAGTAAATGAACTAAGAAACCTGTTGCATATCATATGATCCTTAGAACCCACCACGCCTACCCCAAATGCAAGCGGACATTAAGGTTCCTTTCTCAGCAGGTGCCCAGTAGATGGGGAAGGACCAGTGATGACCCTCAGCTTGCTGGGGTCTCAGGGTGGAGACCCTGCTTAGGGTTCAGACTGACATAGCCATCAGAACTACAAACCTCAGGTTCGGATTGTTCCTGTGCCTCTCAGGGAGCAGCTTTCTCTCTGGGCCTTGTCTCTTGCCTGAGACTCAATAATGGGCCTTCCTGTTTCTGCTTTTCTCCCCCTCAATCTGTTCTCTACTCTAAGCAGGACACTCTTTTTAGAAGATAAGCCAGATTATCCAGTTTTCTCCTTCCCCAGTCCTGCTTATTTGTAGTTCAATGAAAGACTGAAACTTCCTGTGTACCTGCCAAGTCCCAGATTCTCCTGTCTCAGCCAGTGCTGCCTCTCTGGCTCATTCCCAGCTTCACTGACTTCCTTACTCTTCCTCCTGCCTGCCAGTCTCCTGCCCTGCTCCTGCTGTGTCTTTACCTGGAACGTTCTGCCACCCTGTTTGGTTCCCCCTTTCGACAATCAGGCCTCAACCCAGGTCTGTCCTCTTGCTAGAGTAAGTCCTCATCCAAAATCCGTGGCCAGTGTCTGATTTGTAAGTTCCTAAACCATTGTGGATGGGTTCTGTTGTAAACCTACAACAGAGATAGCAAGGCGAGGTCAAATGGCCATGAAGGTTCTCAGCATTTATACTTGGTTTGGTGCTTGTCTCATGACGAGCTACCTGGCAGCCAAGAGTTCAGGAACCAGCACCAGTCCCCAGGTGGCAATGTGAATAGAATCATTGCTCTACTCATTACCTTGCTTCTAGTCCTCAGAACTTGCCCCTCTCTGCAACCTTCTGTCTTGTTTTCGTCTTCCTCTAGTAAAACGTGAGCTCCTTTAGAGTGGGGATTTTGCCTTGGACTCATCGCTTGTCCCTCCCCAAGCCAAGATTAGTGCTAATACATGCTAAATTCTTGGTAAAGCCGTGTAGATACTCCGGCTTGCTGATGTTCTTGTTTTGTCCAGTCTGGCCCAGTTTATGTAGAAGCAAACCGTGGGTTGCCCTCCCTTCACGCTTGGATCTGATTTCTCTCCATGTCCGGTGTTGCTCACTGCTTTCATGACCAGTGTCAAGCAGTTCCAGCCGCAGTGATGTTGCTGACTTACTGCGTGGCCTTGACCAGGTGGCTGTGCGCCCCGTGCTTCCTCCTTCCAATCTGTGAAGTAGGAGTGGCTAAAAGTGAGGTCATAAACTCCTGCCATAAAGTGAGCGCATGCTCTTGGACACACAATTTTATAAGCTCCAGATTGCTGCTACTCTGTGGCTTCTCAGATGTGCAGCAATTTTGTAACTAAAAGCAAAAGCCAGTTTCTTCTCTGGTGCTCTTGTTAGTGAGGTAAAGAGAGGTTGCCATACTTTTTCCATATAGAAACCTGCAGTGAATATTTTATACAGTACAATCCACTTAGTAGGCCTCTGTTGGCTCCCCCCATCCCCTGCCCCAAGCTCTTCCAACTCCTTAAAAATATAAAAACCATTCCTAGCTTGAGGGTCTTAAGAATGCAGATCAGTTTGAGGTTTGCTGATCCCTAATGGTAGACAGTTAGGAAATGTGTTTCTGTGAGACTCAATAAACTTTATTTTCAGTTCAAACCAAGTAAGAAGAAGTATGACCCATCACAGTTTTATTTCTCTTGCATTAGTCCTTGCAGAAATGTTGCTAATCACTGCATTCATACTTTACATTCTTTCTGCTGCCAAGTACGTTGTGAACCTGAGTGAGTTTTGAAAATGCTTCTGTCTGCACAAAATCATGGTTCTCCAGAGCTGGGTTGGTGGCTTGTGGGGAGAAACCCAAAGCATATGCGTCTACTTCAAAGGCTGGACCTGGAGAGCTTTGTGATCCACCTGAGGCGGACCCTGATAATAACGCATCTTTGTCTGCCACCTAATTTCTTGAAGTTCCCCCATAGTGATTTATTTGCCCTTTTGTAGACATCCAAAGAACCTTTTATTGCAGCTGAGATAGTTAGCCTTGTTTCATCTTTTACCAGCAACCAAACCCAGATTATTATGAGGTCAAGTTTTTACAGTATTGTAAACTTTAACCACTTAGTTCTACATAAGGCATGATTAGATACAACAAATCTCATGGAAAAGCAGCCCCTTTCCTGCCCAGATCCGACCTCTTGCAGACCATCTCTTGCCCTTCATAGAAACCATTGTTTTTGATATTCTTAATGTCACCCATTTCTTTTTTTCTGTAATATTCTTTATCTGGAAGTTTTAAATCCCGTGGAGTCGATGTGGGGTAGATCTTCTTAAGTAAAAAGACAGTATCAGTGGAATTGCACCGAGATGTCTCTAATTTTATCTCAGTTACTCTGACCTCTTTTAAGATGGCCTCTTGTTGAATAAGAAGCCTGGCAACCCTGGTGTGGTGAAGAGGTAGATTATTAACAGGCTGCAGATCGTGTGCTCATCGGTAGTCAGCTCTGCCTCCCCAGCTGTAGGACTTTGAGCAGCTTTTTATCCATTTGGATCCACGATTAATTTGTAAAGTTAGCCTAATGAAATTACCTTCTCCATAGGATGAATGTGAGTTTTAAATGAATTACTACTTGGCTCTATGAACAGTAGTTAATGCCATATAAGGGTTGGTTGTTATGGAGGGAAGAAAATGTGCACTTATTTATTTATTTATTTATTTATTTATTTATTTATTTCTGGTCCCAGGACTTGAACTCACAACCTCGCACTTGCTAGGCAGACACTGTAGCACTGAGCTGTATCCCCCGGCCAAAAAAATGTGCTCTTAGTAATACTTATCAGTGGGTAGCATTCCACATGGCAAAATATGTATTTGACTTGCTTTGTCCGTTTTGATTTTTTTTTAAAACAGGCTTTTGTGGAGGCCCAGAACAAAATCACTGTGCCATTTCTTGAGCAGTGTCCCATCAGAGGCTTATACAAAGAGAGAATGACCGAACTGTATGACTATCCCAAGTACAGTTGCCACTTCAAGAAAGGAAAGCGGTATGTGACACTCTGCTTTCTTTACATTTCCTTTTCACTCTCCAGCTGAGTGCTTTCTTATGTTGCAAAACACAAGTTGTAAATAACTTGGCAGCTTATGAAATTACTTCATCACAAAAAGAATTCGTTTCTGTGTTTAGGTATGAGAATGTTGTTTTATGAAGTGTTATCCAGATTCTCAGTGGGTAAGGAATTTATTAGAGAGGTGTGCTATGAAGAAATCTAGATTGCAGGAAGTCATAGTTGTCTTATGGCAAGCGATTGGGAAGAGGATGATTCATAAGCAGCAGTGGAGATTTGTTTGTGTCTAACATTATCTTTGGCTTCTACTACTTGAAAACGTTGGATTATATGTATTTTTTTTCACCCAAGCATCATGAGATGAGCCAGGAAGTAGAGACTGGAATTCAACCCTTTTGTTCCTGTCTCTTCAACACCCACTTAAACATATTTTCTTGTTCTTTTTATAAATCTCTTTAGAGCCACCGTTACAAACTTACTTTAGAATTTTTTAGGCTCACTTCCCCCACCTCACTACACCCTTACACAGAGCGAGGCCGTTGGATCTGCGTGCCAGCCCCGCCTGCCACCTGTTTGTAAAGTCTCACTAGCACACAGCTGTGCTCACTTGTGTAGGTACTGGCCATCACTGCTTTTGTAGTGCAGTAATGCAGACTGCACGATACATACACAAGCTCCAGAATCCACGCCTCCTCGCCCTCTGCAGGACAAATCCACCAACGTCATCCCCTGACAGCCTGGGGAAGGAAGCAAATGGGAATTTCATTTTAGGAAAATCTGCTTGCTTCTTTATTAAAAAAAAAGTTACCGCTTGAGCATTGGTTGTAATTTTACCAAATCGGCCTCTTTTTTCTTCTTAGCGAGTGTGCAGCATTATGGTAAATTATCTGCATACAGCATTAGTTTCTGTATGCAAATAATTTACTGTAATTAGTGATATTATAATGTAAGAACTGTAGGTACAGGGAGTTGCTGAGATCTTTCACACTAGTCTTTTTATGTCCCTCTCATGGCCTGAGTTCTATGGTACCTTTCTACTCTTGTGATTTTTGTTTTGAGCTTTACTTAAATACATTTGGTTTTAGTCCTCAAATAGAAAAAGCCATAGCTAAATAAAGAATATCTCTCTCCCACAGGTATTTTTATTTTTACAATACAGGTTTGCAGAACCAACGAGTATTATATGTGCAAGATTCCCTGGAGGGTGAGGCCAGAGTGTTCCTTGACCCCAACATCCTGTCAGATGATGGCACAGTGGCACTCCGAGGTGAGCGTTACCCACCCAGGTTCTTGGAAGTCCTGAGGCCTCCCTTGTGGCTCTGAAGTTACTGTAATTGCTTTGCTTTGAAATGCCACATGAGGTTGAGACCATATGGTAGAACAGATGCACATACAGTATTAGGGAAGCTTAACTTTTGCACCATATATTTAGAACAGATGAATTTCACATTTGTCTTTCTCACTCTGATAGCGAAAAGCAGAACCTGAGGATAATTCACACTGGACCTGGTTTAGCTTTTGGGATCTTGAAGTATCATCCTCATTTCCTATAACCTCCCTGAGACCATTCTGTGACTGGAAAAAGTTAAATCCTCTGTTGTAAGAAATGTAAGCTGTTCAGCTGTGCGTGAGGGTGCATACCTATAATCCCACCACTCAGGAGTCAGAGGAGTGAGTTTGAGGCCAGCCTGGGCTGCATAGTGTGCTCAAGGACTACATAGTGAGATCCTATCCATAAAAACCAAACCAAACCAGTACATACGTACGTACATACAGTCTCTTGATTAACATGAGTTGGCTCACCATTTGCCCTACATTACTTCCTGTTTCTTGGATAAAGAACGGGCAAAGGTTTGACTCTCTGGAACCTGAGACATTGGCACAACGGTGTCCTTTGTAATTGGTGGGGTGGGAGCGAGACGAGTCCCTTTCTAGTGGGTCTGCACAGGGACCTTTATCCAGACCTTGACTCAGTCATTCATTGTTCTTCTTTCTCCTCTTTCAGGAGAGGCTGAGTATGTAAATGATGATCCTTTATCAAATAGGTGTTGGAAGTAAGATGCCAGCAGCAATGTGAATGTAGAGTTTTAAATGAATTTGATCAACTGGTTCTGTTGTAGTTGTGTATCCTGCACAGGAATTCATATAGTTTTCACAAAGACTTACTTTGCAACCCATCCAAAAGGCTTTCACTGTAACAGGGCCTTAGGTCTTGCTGTGATGATTCATTCCAGCAACTTCTTTATAGGAGGCTGCGTGCAAGGGTGAGGAGGCAAATTAGACACGAGAGCTGGCCTCAGACTCTTATTTTGCATTTCCGTAAACATCAACCTGGTTATTATGTAGGACAAAGGATTCATAAGTAGGTTTTATGAAATTGTAAACTCGTTGCCTATTAATTCCCATAAAACAGTTTAAAGCTTCTGATGTTTGAATTTCTTACAGTTTTCCATCCCCACTAGAGTTTAGAAAACTTTGTAAGGGGCCATCTCTGCAGTTAGAGTCTCCAGTAGGTGTGGTTTCAGATGCTGTGCATGCTTCATAGTTATAAAGCCAGCATATTTGTCAAAAAACATTGCAAAGTGATGAGAACATTCTATCTGGGCCCTAGAGAACTGTTCACGTCCTGACAGTCTGTAGACACTGTTGATTTCTGTCACTTTGGGAAGGTGAGTACTGTACCTTCACGGCAAACCTTCATGCTTTATTTACCTGGATCGGAGGTTTCAGGTGGTATGGACATTAATCCAGGAGTGCCAGCAATGCTCTGAAAATGAGGTTGTAAAGAGGGATTTCAAATAGTTTGGAGTCCATCCCCCAAGTTACTCATTAGCTACAATTTGATTCTATTATGTCGTATGTGTCAGCATTCAGTTATTACTCTAGAAGTAGTGTTCCTTTCCTCTTAGCCCTTTTAGAGTATAAATAAAATATGTAAAAAAAAAGTCCCAGATGCACTCTGTTTTTAACTGGGTTATAAAAATTGCCAAATGGAAGCCTAGTCCTGTGCTTCACGTTACTCATAAACAAGCTAAGACCTAGAGAAGTTAGGAGCTTTGTGTGATGCTTTAAGGGTCGTGCTTGTGAGACCTGGGCTAACTCCAGAGTTGCTCAGTACCAAGTTTCCTGTTTCTTCTGTTGCCACTCTCTGCATCTGTGTTATGTCAGAGAGATTTGTCGGTGTCAGAAACTTGAGCAAGGCCAGAAGCTAAGTCCCAGGGTCACCATTTGACAGTTTCTCCTGTCCCCACAGGTTATGCATTCAGTGAAGACGGTGAGTCTTTTGCCTATGGGCTGAGTGCCAGTGGCTCAGACTGGGTGACGATCAAATTCATGAAAGTCGATGGTGCCAAAGAACTTCCTGATGTGCTTGAAAGAGTCAAGTTCAGCTGTATGGCCTGGACCCATGATGGGAAGGGAATGTTCTACAACTCATACCCTCAGCAGGATGGAAAGAGTGATGGTATGTGAAGACCTCAGTGAAGCACTTTTTCACCAACGCAGGTGTGACTGCTGACATCTGGCAATGAAACGAAACTCTCAAAGTCAGTTGGTCTAGAACTAGGTTTCCTCAAAGAGCTTGGCTGTGTAACAAGCCGCACCAAAACTTAGCAGCTTAGAACAGTAGCCCTTGGTTTCTTTCTGCATGTGAGTGTGTGGGTTAGCCGTGCGGTGCTTTTGGGCTTATCTGAATTCTGCTGTGTCCATGGCCTGGTGCCAGTCAGTCAGTTGATTTCGGCTGGTCTCCTTCGTGATCCTGGAAAACTGGGCTGTCTCAACTCTAATCACTATAATCTGTCATTTGTTTACATAGCAATTCGGCAGGATCCCAAGAGGGAGAGCTGGAAGATGCAGGCTCATCCCCTTCACTGCATTTTGTTGGCCTAAACGAGTCACAGAGCCAGTTGCTCTCCAGTGGTTAGGAAGACAGATTCAGAAATGGGGGCCAGTATTGCAGCCGGTCCTTCATAGGTTTATATCTCCTTTATGTCTGCCCAGGGGATCATGGGAAAGATGGATTTTTAAAAAGAAAACTAATCTATCAGATGAGACTGAGGAATTATAACTTTCCCACTGCAGTAATCATACCTCTGTCTTCCTTTGATCAGGAGTTCCATGTCATCCTTTGCTTGTGTTTATCTTAAATTTTCTCCTTGTTACGTCCAAGACACCTTCATTGTTACCTCTTCTGTTGCACAAAGGTCCCATTGTGTTCACAGGGTCCCTTCTTTTTCCCTCCTTCACCGTTCATCTCCCCAGACAGGCAGGGCTGGGTACCCCATATTGTACAGGTACAAGCTGTCAGCATCACTTTGCTACTTAGACTCCATCTGCTCATGTTACCCCACATATCCACATGGTACAGAGCAGTTTCTTGTAACTCCGTTGGTCCTGAACATTGTTTTTGTGATCTCTGTTAGACCCTAGGAGCGCGGATGCAAATGCTCAGGCGCTGTCTGGAGGACGTGGGGTGGCCATGAAGCGTGAGTGCTATAGGGCAGCCCCAAGTCTGCTGTGGCTTGCTCTATCTTTGTCATCTTAGAGATGCTTGCTTGCCTCTCTGTTCCCCCCACCGGTTGAGTTGGAAATAAGGCTGTAATAGTTTTTTTTGGCTGGATTCAGCTTTGCTGCCTTTTCCATTAGGCTACAGAAAGACCTTTATCTTAACTCATCAGTGAACTACAAGAGGAGCTAAGAGGAGGCTTTTTATTCAAGGGTGTTGCTTGAACGAAGAATCTGCACTCTGTACACTGAATTAGCTGCCCGTGTGCAGAGTGCCCTAGAGTTAAGAAATGTTAATTATTTCTAAGTTCTGGGAGACAGAAAAAAAGAAAGAACAAATGGCCAATTTTTTTTAGACATGACGTTATTAAATTAACTTGTGAAAAGCATGAAAGTTATTAATTGTCCTTAACTTTCAGGGGCTAAAATAATAATGGGTTAATAATAATAATAAAATAATAATGGTTAGTAATGGTGGCTGATTTCAGCAAGCCCGCATCTCTTTCCAGTTGTATTTTTGCTGCTCTCTTTTTTAAGAGGATCTCAGCAGCCTCTCCGATCTAAGGGGGACTCTGTGACTGAAGCTAAGCATTCGTGTTGCGTGTTTTCTACCAGTGTTCCCAGAGAACTAGGAATATCTCTTTAGCACCACAAAGAGATGTGTTGTGTTGTGTTGTTGCAGTAGTACGAGTTTGAACCCAGGACCTTCTCACTGAACTGTTTGTCTAAGTTAACAGCTACCTAGGTGAAGCTCAGACTTGGAATCTTTCTGCTTCAGGCTCTCAGAGCGCGAGGTTGACACCTGTGTGCCTAGCTAAAATAGTTTTACATTATCATTTTAGCTTTTTTTTTTTGTTTTTGCTTTCATTGCCCTGACGGCTTTGTTTCCATTTTGCTGGTGTTCTGCATTTTATGGATTTGGACAAATGTTTAATAGCATATATCCAATATCACATATTTTCATGGCCCTAAGAAAATATGCTGCTCTCTCCATTCATCCTTTCTTCCCCCAACCCCAGCAATCAACGACTTTTTTTTTTTTACTATCTCTTCAGTTTTGCCTTTTCTCATTATATACAGCATATAGCCTCTTCAGACTGACTTTCTTTACTTACAGCTCATTTCCTTTTTAGGGCTGAATAATATTCTATCTGAATGTGCTTTTTATCCATGCACCCACTGAATTTTGGTGGCTTTTAAGGTTTTTTTTTTTTTTTAGGTTCTTTAAACAATTTATTTGATTGAAATGGACTTCCATTTATTTAACTGAAGTGACTTCCATTTTATTTTGACACATCTTTACCCCATGGTGATCTTTTCCTCTTTGGATCTTCAAGCCACTATCAATATTTCATAAATATTTGGCCATTTGGGATACATCTATACAATACCTCAGCAGTATCTTTCAGCAAGAAAAACACTACAGAGTAAAGACCTGACACAATTAACTAGGTAGAATGAAAATCTGCTCCAAATATTTGTTTCTGAGGTAAAGGCACCACACCTGTCCAATTAAGAAAATCATCCTTACAACACAGGATGATTTTTCATTCCTTAGTAGGGCCCAGAACACTTAGCCACCAAGTAGGTGCTGAATGGCGGAGCTTGCTCCCCAGTTTATGCCCTGAATTCATAGGGTTCCAGCAACTCAGGCTCATTCCCATTGGTCCTCACAAAGTGTGCTTCTCTGGGCGGAGCGGGCTGGCGCTTTAGTTGAACCCAAAGAGCCAAAGGAACTCTTTGGCTTCCTTCTTTTTCTGATCTTTTTCCTTGACACGTTTCAGGAAGCTGTCACGACTCTTTGAGTGATTAATATGCTCAATACGCTCATTAATCCTCTTGGCAAGTATCTTGCCCTTAACTTGCTTGTTTACAACAATGCCAACAGCATGCTGGGTAACATTGTAGACTCTTCCTGTTTTGCCATGATAACATTTGTGTAGCATTCCTTTTTGTACAGTACCCATTCCCTTGAGGTCTACAATATCACCCTGTTTTGGAACAACACCATGTTTTCAAAAAGGCCTAGAGAACATATACCAGCTTCCCCTCCTCTGTCTCTTTGTGTTCGTCATTTTTGGCAAATTACTGGCAGATGGCAGTTCCAACCAAAAGGAAGGTACTTTTAAGTCTTGACAATTAAGCATATTGGTATTTTTAAAAGTTTGTTAAGTTTCTTGTGTGGACATACATTTTCGGTTCCTTTGGGTAAATACTAAAGCAGTACAGTTGCTGCATTGTATGGTAAGAGTATGTTTACTTTTGTGAGAAATCTCCTAAACCATATTCCAAAATCACTTGACCGTTTTGCATTCTCACCAGCAAAGCACGAGAGTGCCTTGTCCTCACCAGCGTTTGATGTCCTGTTCTGAATTTGGGTCGTTCTAATCGATGTGTAATAGTTACCTGCATATCTAAAATGTGATTGCCCAATCTGTTGTCATCAAGATTATGTCATGTACTACAGGGGTTTCATAGTTCATGTAGTTCCCTTACTGTAATTTATGTTTCCCTGAACACATGATGTGCAGCCTCTTGGTGCACTTTTTTGCATTCAACACATTTTCTTTGGTGTAAAATATCTCTTAAGGACTTTGACCTAGTGTTTAATCAGGTCATTTTCTTGTTTTTCAGTCTTTACAAATTCTTTGTATATTTTGGATAACTGTTCTCTGTCAGCTGTGTAGTTAGCAAATGTATTTCCCAGTATGTGGCTTTCTTGTCATTCTACTGATAGGATCTCTTGTCAAGCATAAGGTTCTAATTTGAATGAAGTCTAGTTCATCAATTATTTGATTTATGGGTTGTGCCTTTGTTGTTACATCTAGATTTTCTTCTATGTTATCTGTTAGGGGTTTCATAGTCTTGTGTTTAGGTCCATGTTCCATGTTGAGTTAATTTTTGTGAGGTCTGTGTCTAGATCCATATTGTATGGGTGTCCAATTGTGAGGGCACCATTTGTTGAAAAATTTTTGTTTACTCTGTTATATTTTCTTTGTTCCTTTTTAAAAGATCAGTTGATTAAATTTATTTGGGGCTGCTCCTGGACTCTCATTTCTGTTCCGTGTATCAATTGGTTTATTCTTTGACACTATCACACTGTCTTGATCACTGTAGTGTTACAGTAATTCTTGAAGTCAGGCAGTGTTATTGTGCTGGCTTTGTTCTTCACCATCAGTATTTGATAGCTACTGTGGCTCTTTTGCCTCTCCACGTAAACTTAAAACAACTTACTGAGATTTTGGTTGGGATTTTGCATTAACTGTACAAATCAAGTTGGGAACAACTGGTGTCTTGACAGTATTGAGTCTCCCTATCTGTAAAAATGAACATGAGGTTTTTTTTGTTTGTTTGTTTTTAGCAGAATTATATAATTTTTCTTTCATAAGTCTTACATCTATTTTATGAGATTTATACCCCAAGTCTTTTCTGGGGTGCTAATGGAAATGGTGCTATAGTTTTAAATTCAAATTCTTGTTCCTAGTGTATAACAAAGCAGTTGACTTCGGTCAGCTTTGTATTCTGCAACCAAATACCTTCAAGTGTTTTTTAGCACTGTACATTTTAGGTGGAACAGAATTTCGTAAAATTGCCAACTGCATACCATTGTGCATTTTTAATTTGTTTAGGTACAGAAACATCAACCAACCTCCACCAAAAGCTGTGTTACCATGTCTTGGGGACTGATCAGTCAGAAGACATTTTGTGTGCTGAGTTTCCTGATGAACCTAAGTGGATGGGTGGAGCTGAGGTATTGTACAACTGAAATTTTGCTCTCAAAAATCATGTCTCGTGTGTGTGTGTGTGTGTGTGTGTGTGTGTTATGTGGTGGTCTTCATAAGTAGAAGACAGCTTATAAGTGAATATTCTTTTTTCAAAGAATAGTAGTATTCAAATTGATTCCTAATAATGATTGCCAAAACCTTATAGCTGAAATTTCTACCTAAAACTAACTAAAAGTAATACATGCTGGTGGTGAAAATACAAAAGTAGACAATAGTCTAAAAGTAAATGTGAGCATTTCAAAACTTAGAATCCTTCTCAAGGTAGGCAGAGCAGCCTTCCAGAACATTCCTTGTACATAGAAGTGAGCATATGTGACTGTATGAGAGTCTCTTCATTTGTGTACAGCTGTGCTATTTTCATACATACTGTTCACTTGTTTTCATATTAAAATAAGCATCTTTTAGACATTTCCCCATCTTACACATACTCATACATTCCTTGGGCGATGACCTGCCAGTAGTACCTAACTGCACTTCAGTGATTTGTCTGAAGTTTTTATTCTATATCTTGAGAATCGGCTACCGAGGATTCTTGGAGTAAGAAATTGACTCTTCTTCATTTCTGTGTACTGAAAACTATTTGTTGGTAGAGAAAGCATTGCAATACGGACAGGATATTATTTCATTTTTAGTGGGCGTAAAGAATCCACCATAAACTGTGCCTTAGACATTTACCTCTTCTCTGAAAGACAAGTTGGAACTTTGTTAGGAAAAGAGAGTTAAAATTCTTATTTTGGGGAGGATAAAATGACTTTTGTTCATTGAGAAACAGTAGCAACAGATGATAGCCACTTACATCGATATCCTCCATTCCTAGTTGTCCTTTTCTGTCTTTATTTTGCTTCACTAGACCAAAGGCCCACACGTTACTTCCCTCATGCTAATAAATCTGTCCTTTCACCTACCTTTGTAAGGAAGTTGTATTGGAGCCCAGTCACGCCCAACAGTAGAGTTGAGTGGTTGCCACAAAATACCTCTGATGCCAGAGGTGAAGATATTTACTTTCTGGACCACCATAGAAAATGTTTCCCATATAGTAGTGAAATATATTAAACATGAATTTATAGAACTGTATATTTTAGTTCTTTGAAATGTACTTCTTTTCATGTCTTCTTCCACCTCCTCACCTTACTGGCTTTTCTTGTGTAATTATTTTTCTCACACATTTGGTTTTTGTAGCATTTCTGCTTTCTACTATCTGGGTTATTTCTACTGCTTTCTTCTAGCTGTTTCTTGTGTCTAAGCTTTCTGCTTACTACAGATTATAGGAACGTACAATTTTACTTTTATCTGAGTGAAAAAACAATTAGACAAATGTGCTACCAAAAAGATTAAAACGTTGAGTCCCTGTGTGTATCTTTCCCTCTTTTGAGAAAGGTGATAATGACCAAAACTTTAAAAATAGTGTATTTTATTAATCAGATTTTATTTCTTCATAAAATCAAAGATACGGTGTCCTGGAGAAAATTTTATGCTTCAAAGCTACCAATTTCATCGCGTGTTTTAATCACATTGAAGTTATTTGGTTGATAAAATGAACATGAATATTGTAAAATCAGTGCTGAAATATCAGCAGTAGATAAGTCTAAAAACAGCTTAAAATATACAACTCTACTGAGAACTCTTCACGAAAAAGCAGCTAGTTTTATGTGGACTTTTAAAAAACTTTTTTTAAAAAGTTGCATATGTAACATAAAATTTACTGTTGTTAAGTGGACAGATTCATGACATTAAGTCCATTCATTCCCAGTCATCTCTCCCCAGAGCCTTTTCACCTTGCAAAACTGAAGCAGGCCCCACCCCAAAGCCACCTCCCACCACACCTGCGACTACCATTGTCCTTTCTGTCTCTTTGTATTTGATTGTATCCTCCTGTGACTGGCTTATTTCACTTAGCAGGATGCCCTCAAGGTTCATGGGTGTTCTGACATGTGTCAGAGTTTCCTTCCTTTTTTAGACTGAACAGTATCCCATTGTATGCACCACATTTTTAAAACCTGTTCGTCCAGGGATACCTGACTAGCTTTCTCTAGTAGGATTGTAATACTGCTAAGAGCAGCTAATGTTTACAGATAGGAGACTTGTCATATATACATTTAACATATCTACAGTCAGTTGTACTAGCTAGGCAAATGAAAAGCAGGTTTAAGTAACTCAGGTGATCTTTCGCTAAGTATATGTACATCTTCATAACTTGTAATATAATCTTGATTACAACTCTGAAAAGAAAATGATTGCTTCATGCATAGATAAGGTAAAAGACATTCTAGGGTATTAATACCTAAGTCCATGGCTGGAGCTACTTGCAACCAAACATATCTTCTTTACTACCATGTGCCTTGCTTTTCTGGTCTAAAGGAAAAGAGGTCACACAAAAATAGCATTGATGACCAAAGAATGACAGACTAAGCAGAAGTATGCATTTGTTGCTGCATAGAAGTAATGAAGTTGAAATAAATAACTAAATAAATGCACATACCAAATGAGTCCAAGGAGCTTTTTGGTAGCCCAGGGCTTCCATTAAGGTGTGATGCAGAGGAAGTTTATAAGACGACTAATGGTAACCATTAGTAGCTATGTTTCGTAAACTCAAAAGTCGGCACAGATAGTCTTCCCTTAAGTCATAGTCCAGCTACTTGGGTGGCCTTGCTACGACTGTGTCAGCCCACCAGGGGCCAGAGGTGGTGAGGCACGTCTGGCTGGCTACCTGAGTGCACCTCCCTTCCTTGCCCTGCCTGCCACCCGAGATCATTCTGAGCAAAGAGGACTATCTTGCTACATAGGGGAGAAATCAGTCCTGGAAGTATGACTTCCATTCTCCCGCAGCAGGAAGGCTTTCAGCAGCTTTGAGCCCACCCTGAATTGCTTTTCATTTCTAAGTCCTTTACTTAAATTACGGGCACCGATCAGCAGTCCCGGCATTCACGGGACAGGTAGGAAGCAGCTTCCTAGCAGCTGTTACTTGGTGACCTGAATTTTTGAGAAATGCAGCAGTCTTCTTTATGACCTTGAACCAAAGGCATGTGCTGCAGGTGTTGCTTTGATCTTTAAGGTCTTTGCTTGAGGATCGTCAAGGAGCCTGTGTCTTTTGTGTACATTTAACTGTATCTATGAATGAAGAGTTGATGTCATGGTGTTGGGGTGGGTGTCCTGAAACAGAAGTCAGGAGATCTTTATTTTGGACCCCTCTGTGTTTTTAGCCTTGGGCAGGTTCCTTCTGTCTGGGTCCCTTTCCTTCGTCTCCTTTGGGTCTTTTTCCACTCTGAAAGTCTGTGGATGGTGGATTAGGCAACCATATCAGGAGCCAAAGCAGACTTCCTGACTGGGAGCTTAGCTGCAGGGGTTGGGATGCAGGCCGAGATGCTGTGGCCGAGCAGAACCGGGAGTGCGTGGATCTCGTCTTGCTGCATCTTTGCCCCCGCTTCATGCTGCAATCCAAGTCCGGCGAGTTCTCCCTGTCAGTCCAACACCGTGGCTCATCTTCTCTTCCTCTCCCTGTGCCTTCCTGCACCAACAGGTCTTTCCTGCTTTGAGCAGGGGGAAGGGAATAAGTGCCACCAATCAGGAAGCCTGGCTCGTTTCTCTGCCCGTGGCTTCAGTCATGCCTCTCACATCACATCTTTCTGGGATGCCCGCCTTCCTCCCAGCACCGTCTCAAGCTTTCTGGATGCTTGTGGGTAGTAGAATTATTAAAGATCCATTGCAGTCCAAAATAAAATCTCTAATTTACATGCTGCATCTCTTGCCCCCCAGCTTTGGAGAGCACATGGAGAGTCAGCAGGCGAGGTGGCACTGTTTGTCCATTTCCCTGCTTACCCATCCTGTTTCAGCTTCTGTGACCGTACTCAGAAAGGGGGTCAGAGAAGAGGACAGGAGTTTTGCTCATCTGGAGTGGCACGTTGGTCGTTCTTGGATCCTCACGGTTACAGTGTGTGTCCAGGAGGCAGCTCCTTTGGAAGCATCCTTTGTGGGATGATACCTTCAGTTCTGGGGGCCTCTGTACCATTGTTCCCTGATAGTGGGTTGCAAGTGTCCATCTGACCAAAAGTCTCCTGCCCCTGGAAGCTGCCCCCCACAATATTCTGAGAGGCACGTCTCGTGGCTGCCCCCTCCATCCTTTTGCAGCAGATACCTTTCAAGATGATTGGAGACCAGCAACCATCCTGGTGACTCTTGTCCCAGGGAAGCTGTGTCTGTTGGTTGCTTCATCCTGCAAGTATTGGCAGTATTCCCCACTGCCCTGCTCACTGGCCCGCCAAGGACCTGGGCCAGCTTCCTGCCCCCAGTTCCTCCTGTGCCGACCAGACTGCTGTGGGGGAGCACAAGAGCTCCCCTGGGCCCCTGGCGTGTAGCCCAAAGCATAATTGGCATTTGGCTCTGATGGAAAGAAATACCAGTTTTTTACTATGGACTGTGAGGTTTTAATAGCAGAGAGCAGGATTGTGGGAAGATACAAAATGTCATCTTTTAGGAAATTCTATTGGACACCCCACCCCAGATCCATGTTAAAATCAATTGGAAATCTGACATGTTGAGACATTTTTCCCAGCAGAGGGTGCTCTAGAATGAAAATTATAGCAGTACATGCAGCCACTTCAGAATGGATGGAGAAAATACTTAGCAATCTGTGTGATTATAAAACTGAATCCTACACCAAAGACCTAATTTCGTTAGACCTAAGTCATGCAAAAGGTTTCTTTGTAACAAAACTAGTCCTAAATGTTAATATTTATTATATATTTTCTAAGCCATTTTTATGTTTACTTGTGATTCCTAGTAATTTAAAAAAATGCACAAGTATATACATAATTATTTGTAGTACAGCTATATTAACATCCCTGGACACCTGACTGACAGAAAGCACTTCGTGAATGTTGGATGTCTTTCCCTTTCTTGTGCTTCTCTTTCTTGGGATCATGCAGGGTCTGACCACACAGCATCCCACAGTCTGGAGAAGCCCGGGCTATTTCTGAGGAACTCCACCTTCTCTGCCCCTGACTTGGGTGTTTTTGAGGAAGAGCAATAATTGTTCATCAGTGACCTTCTTAGTTATCACACTGATTCCCCAAATACCCAGTATACCCCTGCCCAGAGCCCACCGTGGTCTTCCTTTTGTTGCCACTGCCCTACACGATGACGTCATGATGCTAATGAGTCATCTCCACAGTGGGGTTGGCAAGACAGCAGAAAAGCCAGGGAACCAAGCCAGAGGCCTGCATGTGGCTCTGCTGCCTGGCTGAGCAGCTGTGCTTAGGGTGTAAGTTGAGTATCCCTCATCCACAATGCTTGGGACCAGAAGTTTTTCAGATTTCGGAATTTATTTTTCAGATTTTGTAATATTTGCATACATGTAATAAGCTTCCTTGGAACCAGGACCCAAGTCTAAACACAGAGTTCCTTTATGTTTCGTATACACCTTCATAGCCTGAATATTGCACAATATTTTTTGTGTGCCTGTGTTTTCCTAGTCATACAGATTCAAATGAGGTGAGGGATAGAATTTTACAGTTGTCGGTCATATTAATATTTAAAAAATCGGATTTTAGATTTTCGGATTAGTGATGCTCAAGCCTTAGGAATATTGAATTTTCTAGCTGATCACGTAAGTCGCCTGAACCATGTTGCTGCTCAGTAAGGGAGAAATGAAAACAAACAGGTTGTTGAATAACCATCCTTATCTGCCAGAGAGATGAGCTAGTTGAGAAATGTGACGGGCTATATCTTACCAAGATTTACCTTATTATTTTATTTTGAAAGAGTTTTCTTTTTATAGCATATCAAGCTGTATATATACATGTATATGATACGGATTTCTTTATTTTCCTCATTTTTATCCTCTCGCCCTGAACCAGGAAAGCGGGCTAATTTTATTTAGTGACTGCCTGTGAGAAATGTTTGAGCGAATGCATGCTTGTGTGTATCCAGCTGCTTCTGCAGTTTTGTGGCAGACACTGTCTCTTCCTACAGATCCATAAATGAATCTTACCTGTGAAAAGATACCGCGGTAGGCAATTAGTTTGACATTTAAAATTTTTTCTAAATTGTTAGGAACATAATATTAAAGGGCTGTTGTTATGATTCATGACTATTATGAAAGGAATCAAGAGTCTATAAAGTAAATTGGATGAAGTTTCCTGCTCTGAGGAGAACATGATTAACTCTCAGAGCTATTAAAATCCGTTTTCTCTTCTTTTGTTAGTTTCCAGGACAATTTCAGGTGTCCCTGCTTTTTAGCGTATTTTAAAAATATGCAATTAGTTCTTTTATTGTAACATGTAAAAGAAAGTGCTTTCCCTGACTTGAAGAAGTACCTGTAGGTTTAAATTATGAAAAAAAATCTTTATTCATCTTTTCTAAGTAGAAAAAATTATATATATTAAAGAAACTTCATATCCATGGAGATTTAGTTATTAACACAAGATCATGTGACTCCAGAGTTCAGTAATTCCACCATAAAACAGTTTATGATAACATGTCTGGTGAAAGTCCATATTTCTGTGTACATATAGTCATTGGTTTGTGTCCTGTTGTTTTGAAGAGTAAATAACTTTTAGATAAATGATTGGGAGTTTAAGACGTTAAACACTTTTCTGTTAGTTTTTGTTTTGTTTTGTTTGTTGTTGGTACCGGGGATTGAACTCACAACCTCATGCTTGCCAGGCAAGCACTTATGCTGCTGAGCTAAATCCCCAGCCCCAGTTTCAATGATGTTTATCAAAGGTTTTTTTTTTTAATAAGTAGAATTGTGTCATTGTAACTAATACCACAGTTTGCACAATTTGTAAATGAATTAATGTGACTTTCTTATTGAAAGTCTAAGTACAGTACCCACATCAATTTATGCTGTATTCTTGATAAGTATAAATGAGCATAGCTGTAGTTATTGACACTATCTGAAGGCTTCTCAGGTTAACGTAAAATACACCAAGGTAAGAAATCAAAAAAAAGTGGAAGACATACTTCTTTCTTGGTTCCTCTGACCTCCCTACAGAAGAATTCTTCTTGGTTACAGTTTCTCGATGGAGTCATGAGAGGTTGGAAATTCACAGCTTAGCTGGTAGCCTTGAGCCACATTTTTAAGTGTGTGCCTTGTTAGCAATAAAGTTGACATCTTGGTTCTCCGTCTGTTGATTCTCGTTTGATTTCTAGTTGATTCAGATCTCAGGTTGTACTGCTTGGACCTGCAAGGATACTGGGTGGAAGAACAGTAGGTGTGGGCCTCACTGATCTACAAACTGAATTTTCAGGGTGTTGTTAAGACGTGAAATACTTTGCTGCCTTATGTCAGATGCCCTGGCAGTCAGTCTGTGGTAGAAATTCACGTGGCAGAAGCTTAATGGGAGTGCTTTCAGAGCACCTGCCATGAACGAGTGCCTGTAGCTTCAGTATTAGACAACTGAGCCAGCCAAATGCCCAGAATAGCGTAGCAATTGTAAGAGTGGAAAATTTCAAGCAACTGTTTTGAGGAGCATTCTTCCTTTCCTCTAAGAGTCAGGGACCATTCTTTCCTGGAAGCCTTCTCAGTGCTCAATGCTCTTCCCCTGCATCCTCCCCTTTTAAGATATTCCTCTCTGGTTGGAGAAGAGTCAAAGAAGTGCTTTGTACTTTTTGCTACTAATCTTCTACACTAAGGAGGATTCTTTGTGTCTGTCTGTCTCTATCACTTTCTCATGACCTCTTGAAGGTCTTGCCCTGTTGATCTGCCTATTCAGGAACGTAGTTCAATAGCCATGACCAGGTAGATTGACACAATATTGATTGACACAATATTGATTGACGCATTCAGCTCAGCTTTGATTCCCCGGAATGGTGTGGACAGCTGTGTTTGGTGGACTGTCTTCCGTAGAAGAGATGGAAAATTGGCTGGAACCTATATGCTCCTATTAAAGCCAGTTGCTTTGGTGGAAGTGGCCACCTCCAGCCTCAGCCACCCTGACAAAGGAATACACTTAAGTTATCAGAAGGCTTTTGTCATCGAACCTCTCTGTGCTCTTTAACTCATCTGGCAAAACAGGACAATGACAAGTGGTATATCCAAGTACCCTCAAGCAACACAGGCTGAGTAGCTTTGGCTTTCCCCTTTCACTCAGGACACAAGTGGTGCTGTGATGCAAAGAGTCTGCCGAGACCTCGGTTACAGGGAAGTGTTACTGTAACTCTGGGGAAGGCAGTTTGCTTCTGCCACTCCAGGAAGACAGGACATTTCTGACAGCCACTACGGCCACCAGGAGCCGGGAGCAAGGCTGTGTCTACTCTCCTCCTCTTCTCCCTCCCATCCATCTGGTTATAGATAAAGAAAAACTAAGTACCAGTGAATTTTCAAATAGTTTTTAGCCCATCGTTAGCTGTCCAAATACTTTTTTTTTAATCAATACAGATATTCTTTCTTAATGTTTCCTAATTGTATTTAATCAGTACTTTAAGTGTAAGCCAAATGGCTTCACAGAATTAGATGGCCAAGGTAACTTGCAAATTAAAAGTGGACTGATGAGAATGGTAAAGAGTTTTACTGCCATTCCTATACAGAGCATTAGGATGCAACTAATGTATTTAATATTGACAAATGTCAGGATTTTGTTTGTAGTAATTCTTAGTATTTTGTTTTCATTCATGTTTTAGTGCATGAAACATAAATGCTCATAAAGTGATTTTGCCTTAAAATTTTCTTAAAATGATATTAGATGTAAAATACTAGGAGAAAAGTGTAAGAAGAACAAATTTAGGAATCATATATTGCATAATTGGTCAGACGATTGATTGATGATCGATTTTTGAGACAGGGTCTTGCTGGGTTGTGCAGGCTGGCCTTGAACTCGCTTTTGTAACCCAAGCTGGCCTACTCTGCCATCCTCTTGCCTCAGTCACCTGAGTGCTGGGCTTAAAAAGACACCTGCTGGTCAGGCTCCTGTCACTGCAGCTCTGTGCACAAAATCAGTGTCGTGCATCAGATTAATTGCTTTCAGAGAGCATAACTGCTAGCTGCTATGTATAACTACTAGCTGCTGTAATAGCACTTTAAAAATAGGAATATTTTTAAAAATGGAATTTATGCTATTTTATAAAGGCATGAAGGGCCCTCGACTCCTGCTTTTCCGTTTTCTTTTTCAGGAATCTCTTTATTAATATTCACAAGTCCTTCTCGTCAGAAGGATTTTTATCTTCCCTTCTCAGTGACTTGTGTGAGCCATTTGTAAAATTGCCTTGAAGTAGTCTAGCATTGTGAGGCTCTCACTGATTAAACTCTAGTGGAGGAAGATGCTGTTTCTCATCTTTACATTTGGGGGCTGATAAACATGATTTTGGGACTTGTGACCCTGCACTTTGGAAAATTCAAAGATATCTATAGTTTAGCAAATTTTAGTGGCTGTGGAACACCTTTGGATGAGAGTCAGGAAAGAAAACGGTCTTAATTGGCATTTCAACAGAAATGCACCTCGGGCCTTCTGGCCTGAGGTTAGATGTAGACTGCCCCAACTATTTAATCAGTCAGAAAGGCTGCGAAGAGCTCATTAGATGTGCTTGGGGCCAGCTGTCATTTGGTTCTTTCTGTTGACTGATTCACCACAAATGAATTAGCTATCATCTATGATAGATATAGTACGTTTTTAGCACTAAGCTCTACAGAGCCTCTTCAGTGGACAACAGGGGAGAAAAAGGCAACAACAAAAACATGAAGTATTCTTAATGAGCTGGCTGCTTTCAATTACATTGAATGCAATTATAATTGTGAGGGTGCTGATATTTTTAATAGGACAGTTTAAAGAGGATGGGATTAAAATTAGGAACATTGATTTATTAACCCTGTATAGTAAAAGCGTAAGGAAAATAAAATGTGTAATTCCAAATGAAAGAAAGGAAAAATAATCATAAAGAAACTTACCTTGATACAGTACTAGGTGTATACCTCAGTGGTAGAGTAAATGCTTAGCATATGTGAGGCTCCGGGGTCAGTCATCAGTAAATTAAAAAAAGGAAAGAAATTTATATTGATACAGAGAAAACGGAAAAGCAAGGAATAGAATATTCGAAATTAAAAGTATGGAAGCTAATACATTAATGATAACAATTAATGCGGGCTGGGGATTTAGCTCAGCTGCAAAAATGCCTGCCTTGCAAGCGCATGGTCGTGAGTTCAATCCCTGGTACCAATTAAAACAAAAATCCACTCAATGATAACAAGTAATGGACAAAAACAGATTCTTAGATTGGTTTTAAAATCAAGTGGCTAAAATAAAATCAAGTTGCATTCATTTGTAAGAGACCCACTTAAAATGTGACAACTTATTTTCATTTCACGCTGTCATAGTAACTGATATAGACCGGCCCTCTTGCCATTTATAGTTAGAAAACTGTGAAATAGACAAAGCACCTGTTTCAGATATTGGTCTGCAAAGGACAGATCCATGAGAGAGATGAGTCCTGCAGTTGCCCACCTCTCTGCCTGAAGGTAGTTTTCAGGCAGAAGGAGGAGAGGGGTTCAGAGGGTTGCATTCTTACTGAACTAAAGATCCAAAGAGATTGAAGCCACTGGAATTTGTAGAGTGGAGTACAGAGCAGACAGTTATCTGCTGAGAGTCCCAGAGGTCTCCCTCTGGAGTCACCTCGTGACTATGAAGTAGTGTGTGCATTGGATGAGATTCCAGGCTAACAACAACCAAGGAGCTATGAACTCACAGTTCCCAAGCATTTGAAAAGACCAGGAGCCTCAATTTCTAACCAGAGGGAAAAGATCTTGTGAACACTAGCTATCAGTGGAGACCCAAGAAGAAGTCACACCTTGGTTTTAGGGCTGTAGACCTTCAGCAAACCTTAAGGGTCTGGCTGATGTACTAACAAGTAATGGCTTTAAAAGGTTTTACTACCAGATAAAAAGAAAAAAAAAATCCACACTGTATTCAGAATGTCCAGAATCCAGTTTTAAAAGTTACTTGATGTATAAAAGAAGCAGAAAAATATGACATATAACCAGGAGAAAAATTAATCTATAGAAATAGATACAGACGTGACAGAGCTAACACACTAGGGCTTTAAAAAACTACAAAAATGTTAAAGGTTTTTAGAAAATGTTAATATAATTAACAGAGAAGTAAAACTGCAAAATGGACCACTGTTAGTATTGCCTTCTGTAGATTAAAAATTCTGCAATCAAAAATTTTCTGTATAAGCCCAATAGCAGTTCAGGTACTATAAAATAAAATATCAATGAATTCAAAGACAGGGCAATTGAAACTAAATCACAAAGATCAAAAAACTGAAACAAAAGTGAATGCTATCTCCTTGGCCTGTGGGATTAAGTGTTTGCAGCACTAGAGCGGGGAAGAAAGAGAGAAAAATACACGTAAGAAAATAATCCCAGAAATGTCACAAATTTGATGCAGTATACAAACCCACAGATTCAGGAAACCCAGCAAATCTGAGGAAGCTATTGTAACAAAGTCCATTCTAATCAGCTGGGGGTGAGAGCAAGAAGATATTAAAAGGAGCCAGAGAAGGAAACACATTACATACAGGGAAAGAAGACATGACAGAGACTTCTCATCTGCAACTCTGCATGTCAGAAAATGATGGAAAAGAGTTTCTTATGGGACTGTGTGGCTTATAAATAAAACTATTCCCTCCCCTCGCCTCCTGTCTCTCTTACGTGACCTGTAATAGTGACTCCCATGGCATTTATCATCATATAATAGAGTGCACACCATGTTTATGTGTCTGTCCTTTGTTCCATGTAACTTTTTTCCAAGTTGTTCACTGGTATTTTAATTTAACATCTGGAAGCATATCTTGCACACAATAGCTCCACACTTACCAAATATCTATTGAATAAGCAAATGAGTAAACAGTGGTTGTTAGTGTATTAGGATTGTCCAGAGACGAAGAACCGACAGAGAGGAGGGTGTATTTACTGATAAAATAGACAGAGGAGTTTAAGGAATTGAATCCTGTGGTTGCGGAGACTTGGCAAGTCCTGGCAGGCTGGAGACCGCGGGAGGAGCTGGTTGAGTTCAGAAGCAGTCGGCTGGCAGAATTCTTTCCTTCTTGCTCAGGGAAGGTTTGTCTTTGTCTGTTAAGGACTTCCACTGATTGAATGAGGCCCACCCACATTATGGAGCTGCTTTATTCCAAGTTTACTTACACGCTTAATCACATTAAAAAAAAATACCAAAACCATTTTGAGTAATATTTAACCAAATACCTGTGGCCTATTCTGGTTGACATAAAGCTAACCATTAGAGGCAAGAGTACAGGAAAACGGAAATTCTCATACACTGCCACCAGGTAACAGGGGAAGTTAATAAATCACTAATAACATTGAATATGTGTGTATTTTACCACTGAGCTAGTTTTACTTCTGTTTCTATATCCTACGAAGAACTTTAGGGTACAAATAAACATGTTTAAGAATTTTAAGAAAATTATCATACGAAGAAAATGAAAATAGCGTATCTTAGTGGGGAAAGGAATCAATCATGGTATATTCCTGAACGGAACTAGTATACAGTGATTACAATGAAGAAGATTTACATATATCAACATAACTATAAATGGTACTGAATGCAGAAAGTTGCAAAAGAAAATACATAGGGTAATAGCAGTTAGCAATTTTGATAATGCAGACAAATATATTGTTTGTTGCATTGGATTTTTGTCACGAATCTTTTTGTTATCTGTGGTTCTGCTGTTTCATATTAAAAAAAGAAATCTCCAGAAGCACAGACTTTACATCTCTGAGCTTTCTGGCACCAGTGACTAAAGATATATGTAGAGTTGCTCAGCAGACTTGCTAATGTGACCAGTCTGAAGCAGAGTGGACTCACTGCTAACTACTCATTTAGAATGACAACTTCAGAGAGATGTAACTCATGAAGGAACTTGTAAGTGAAGGGGTTGATGTCAGAATGACATTTAGCTCATATTCCTATTGAATAGATGAAGAATTAAAATAAAAATCACTTTGAAACCATCATGACATTCAGTTGTACTCCTGGATTTTTTTTTAACTTAAATAACTTACCGTGTATTTCTTCCACTGTGATTGAGAGAAATAAATTGAAATGTATGTTCTTTTTTATTAAATTTTTCATCAAAACATGTTTGGAGTAAAGACATTGTATTTGAATTTAACATCAAAAAAAATTTTTTTTCTGTTTTTTGAGACAGGGTCTTACTGTGTAGTCTAGCCTGGCCTTGAACTCACTGTGTAGCCCATGCTGGCCTCGAACTTGTAATAATCCTCTTGGCTCAGCCTCTCACAGGTTAGGATTACAGGTGTGCACCACCACACCCAACAACCTTACTTTTTTACTTAATATTTAACAGTTTTCTCACAGAATATCTAATCGGAGCCCCACATTCCTTTTCTCTCTTTCACAGTTATCTGATGATGGTCGTTATGTCTTATTATCTATAAGGGAGGGATGTGATCCAGTAAACCGACTCTGGTACTGTGACCTACAGCAAGAAGCCAATGGCATCACTGGTAAGTTATTTTTCAGGCACAGATAATGATTCCAGGAAGCTTCATTAAAAAGCAGTTATTTTGGTCTTCTAATTGGTTCCCCAAGAAACCATCTTCCATTCTACCACATCGTCTCAGTTAATATGATTTTTTTTCCCCTTTCACTACTATGCCCTGAAATGAGAAAAGAATTGGATGAAAATAACTCCTAATTCTCAGCTTTATATATTTTCTCTGCAAATTAATCTTATTTTCTCCTCTTGAATGTGAAGCATCCCATGTATAATGCAGATGAGAAGTGTTAAGTTGGCACATTGGTCTGTAATATAATAGAACAGGCAAGGGATTATTAAGGCAGTGAAGATTAAAGGTTAACGGACAGTCACATAGCTATTTAGGTACTGAGCCACATATCCTGAAACAGCCTGGTTTTCTTCCTAAAACAATTTATGTTACCATGGTGAACATAGAACCAGTCAGTTACAAATTCTGGAGATGCCCATTTTAAATATGATCTTCCAACATTGCTGTTGTGCTAACATTGTTATCAAACATGAAAGCTGTTGAAATACACAGTTTATCATGGCCTGATTGCTAGGCCCTGAAACCATCAGGTGGGCTGGCCTCTAGACAAGGGTGCTAAATTAATTCTACCATGTCCTGATTAACATAAAATAAGTATATTTTAGAGATACTTGACACAGATTTCTAAATATATAATACCAAGTGCATTTCATAGCAATTTGTGTATCTTGTTCGTATCTAATCTGTATTTTGTGAAAGTATTTACTTCTGATTGAGCATTGTGTTATTTTTAAACTTCCTAAACAGATTCACATGCTAACATTCTGAGATATTACACAACACAATTCACACACACACATATATATATAGCAAGGTGGAGTAGTGATTTTTATTCTGGTATTAAATGTATATCTAGTTAATAAAGCTATGTATCTTGGTTCATGAATGCTTTTGTTTGAGAACAGTTTGGTTTGCAATCAAAAGCATTTGGCAAAATGTTGCTTTTGTTTGCAAACCATGCATCTGGTGACGTCTTTCCCACGTAAACACACATTTCGCCATCTTTTCTGGAATCGTGGAATGAATTAAGTTCATGAACTGAGGCACCACTGCATTTTCTTCTGTGAAAAAGATCTCAGGAAAATGCCAGCAACCAGCAGTGCCGACACGTGCTGGGGGAAACCGTCACCTCCCAGGGACTGGGTGCTAGGTCTGCAGAGAAATGGGCAAAATTGAGTGTGAATGGAGCTGCACACATGTTCCTGTGTGATTGTGAGATGGTGGAAAGGACGTGGTTTCTCTGTTTTATTAAGAAATCCTCATTACAGGGTGCTTTCTCAAGAGAGTGCTATTGTCATTTTCTTTTTATAACTTCATTATGTCTTTAAATTATTAAATAGGCATATGTGATTAAAATATGCAAGTTAACAAATTAAAAAATACAAATTGCTTAACTTCAAATAGGGAAGAACATTCCATCCATGTATTTGTATACTGCACTGCTGTTGCTGTGTCCGTGTTAATAAGAGATTGCAGTCTTTAAAGAAACTCAGAGGTGCTAGCAAAGCTCAAGGAAACCTTCACTCTCTACTCAAATCTTAGTCTTTGCCTTTTGTTGCACACACTTCTCCCTCACCCCTACTTTACCAGACAGCGTTAGGAATTACGTGTTGTATACAGAGATTGAGATGCCAAAAGAGCATGTGCAGAGGTACACTGGAGCCCCAAAACATCCTAGACTGTTCTGTTGTGAATGAATATGAATAACCAAAAAGTGAAGCATCTGACAAACCCTAAATGGCTCTCTGAAGATACAGAAGAAGTAACAAACTTAATTTGTGTACTACCCATTCTCAGTGCAGGTCACTTCTCTGATCCCAAAATGTGTGGGGATTTCTCCCTACCAGCAAGCAGGCAACTAATTCTGTAGTAGATACCAACTGCTGTCCTTCAGTTCAATCCAGTTATAATGTTATCTGTCCTAAGAGGGCATCTGACCCCACAAAGAGGGGATCAGTCCCACTTTATCCTTGATTACAAGTCTGGGACTCTGAAACTTTTGACTGTTGGCTAGCCACTGGGCTCCTAATCCCCCTGCTTTGTGATTGATTAAGTTGCTAGAGTGGCCCGCAGAACTTAGGGAAACACCGTACTTTCATTCCCTAGTTTATTATGCATTATTTGTAAAGGGTATAAATAAGCAACCAGATGAAAAGATACATAGGATGAGACCTGAAAGGGTCCCAAGCACAGCGGCTTCTGTTCCTGTGGAGTTGGGGTCACCTTCTCCAGCCTCTGCTTGTAGGGCTCTCTGAGCTCTGTCTTTGGGATGTTTCATTGGCGACATCATTGCATAGGTTTGGTTGAAGCATGGACAGCGATGTGGGGCTGTATTAGGACAGCAAGGCCTGTCTGCCCAGGTTCTCCTGGGCTCTCTGTGTAGCATTCTTTTCTCACGGATAAGGGGCAGGACTGGTGGAATTGAGACTCCTATAATCAACTATCAGAGAATTTTGAGGGCTGGCTCCAAGACAGAAAAATGGAGGAAGGTAAGAGTTCATGCTCAGTTTCTGTAACCTGCCTTAGGAAAGAGAGACTCTTGATTCCTGCAGCCTGCCCTGGAGAGAAGAAGGACTAGGGAGGGAAAAGACAGCAAGGGAAGGTCACAGAGAGAGATTTTGGATCTGAGACCTAAAGTGCCCCAACCTTGTAACAAACGACTTTTCTCCTTTGTCCTTCTGTGGCTACTTCTGAGACAAGGACAAAAGACTAAATACTTTAACCTTAGTATTCTGGTCATTCAGTAAATATCAAGGGCTGTGGGAGTTATAAGGCAGGAACAAAAACCAAACAAACAAAAACACAGTTTAACTTTGGATGCCTTCAGCTCATAAGACCCTATTTACAGAATAAGACAATTTACCATAGCACAGTTTAGATGCATTTAGATTGTAAGAACTGTTACACGAAAAATAAGGCAGATCCTGGCCTGCCATTCATCTTGGTCTTTCTTTAAGTTTCTTTTCTGCTTCCTGGAGTGGCTTGAGCGCAGTTTTAAGTGAAGAGACTAGCAAGTACTCAGTAAATGTTTACTGTGGTTATTTTCCGAGTTACTGATAATCGTTCCCGATCCCTCTCTCTCACTGTCCCCTTTTATCTCCCTCTCTCCCCCTCTGTCTCCAGAGGAGCTTTAAAGATAACTGTGTCATGTGTTGAGATAAGTCCAGATGCTAGGACTTGCTGTTAGCCTAAGTTTATTTGTCTGTATATTTCTGAGTCATATAGGACTTTCTTGTTATGTTATGTGTTTTATGTTTGCAAGGTATTGGTGGTTATGAATGTATGTATTAGGATAACAGAGCCAGCAGAAAATACATATTAAGAGGTTTATTGCAAGAAATTTACCTAAGTGACTGGAGGAAGTTGGCAAGCCTGAGATGTGTATTCAGGAAGGGCAGAAAGGATGTTGGTTTGTCCACAGTTGAAATGTCTTCTGCAGGGCAGCCTTGGGTTTGCCCTAAGCTTTGTAACTGATGGACTCAGGCCTTCCCAGATTATCAAGGATAGTCTTTGCTTAAAATCAGCTGATTATGGACTTTATTTATTTTTTTAATTTAAAGAGAAACAAAAGCATGTACAAAACAAAAGCATTTACAAAGGGTAAAGGTAATACAGAATTTCAAAAAAAAAAGATAATAAGAAATCACTAGTTGATAAATTACATATTGTCTTCTTAGAAAGAGTTGTTCAAGTTACAAAATTAAAGCATACAAAGTAGATATTCAAACAGTGAGAGTGTAAACAGCTACGCATGCATGAACCTCTACATGTACTTCTATCCTTTCTGTATTAGAGGGAAAAACAAAACTTAGCAAGACAAAACAAAACGAATTCCTATAAAAACATGAAACCAAAAAGTCGTATAAAACCATAGTACAAGATGATCTACAATGATTACTATGTTTCTTATTATCTTCAATAGAATGGTCTATATCATCAGGCATAATTGAATATAGCAGTATAATTGAATATTAGCAGTACATAACAATATTAGTAAAAATAAAACATTGTAGACAGTATAAAACTTCAAAGGCAGGTAATAATCAAACCAGAGTGGATATTCTGGTGAATCTTGTCATCTTAAGTGCAGTTGCCTATACTCTCAGACTTGATATTATCAATCATAACAGCTTTGAATAAAATCTATCAATACAAAACAGTGCTCTAACAAACCAGATTCGATTACGATCAGTCATGGTAAAACAGTGTAGGTTTTACAGAGCTTTAGATTAAGTTAATAGGAAATTAAGGATGATTACCATACTATATCCTGTTATTTTCAGGATTACTGTCTGTGCCCTCAAATCTAGTACAGGTAGAATGACTGGAACAGAATATAATACATCTAAGCAGAGTAGTGTGAGTAATGTGGGTTTTAGATCCTGGTGCACTATTAACAATATAGTGTATCAAGGCCATCTATGTTAGAGATTCTAGCCATCCTTCTCTGCCTCATTTCTGCTATGCTATTTTTCTGCCTTTGGTTGTCTAGTTTTCTCCTTCATTCTTCTGTCTGCCCCACTCATTGAGGCCTTTCTGCCACTCTTCCTAAAATCTTGGTATTTTTTTTTTCTCTCTCTAAAATGTCTTTCAGTTTGGGCAGCTCTGCCAGCCGTCATGGATTCAAGCTGGTGCAAACTTGGCAGGTCACCGCAAAAATGCTGTGTCCTGTAATTTTTAGCTGTTCCAGTTGTAGTCCCGACGTATTTGACGAGCTTTTTTACGTTTTAATTTCTTCCTGTGTCAAGAGGATCCATCTCCCTCTGTCTGGGTCTCTCCAGGGTGTTTTATTCTGGCATATGAGTTGTTTCTCCTGGGAGGCTCTGTATTTTGTTGCTCACTGATCGGCCATCTTGTCTTCTCTCTTGATATTTTTCTGAGGTTAAATAAAGTGTAACATGATTGCAGTGCTTGAAGTTCCTTTGTTATAACACTTATGCTCACACACTGACATTTAAGGCATGTTCCATTTCTCTTATGTGTGTCAATCACCTTAGATTTCTTGAGCAGTTTTTGTCCTCTTTTATTTGTTGGTTATGCAGTGTTCTTCCTGTCGCAGTAATATTCATAGATATTTGCCACATCACGTCTCTGTAGAGCTTCTTTTGGGATGCATTCAGCAAATCCTACTCTTCTGGGGTGAAGTTCAGTGCTACATCCTCAAAAGTCACTGTCTCTGACATAATGACAAACATCCATTGCAATGCTAGAGGGTGTCTGAGGATCCTTTGCAGCCCTCAGTAAGAAGAAATCACAGAAACAGGAGGTGCACTCAGCAACAGCCTCTCTGCACTGAAGTCACAGTGAGTTGATGATGGACTTTAATCACATCTACTAAACTCCTTCACGGCAGCCACATCTGGATTCGAGTTTGATTAACTAGGCACATTAACCTGCCCAAGTTTAGCAAGAAGCCCTTCACAGTGAAAGCATGGTAAAGCGCACAGAAAGTAAATAGCAAACGAGTCTCAGGATATTAACATAATTTCATTTTTTTATAAGGTTAATGAAGTTATCAGCGTTTGGGGTTTGAGGCATTTGGGAAAGTAGATTATGTCCTGTAGATAAAAAGGTAGACGTCAGAGTGAACAGGTGGTTTTACAGTTGTTGAGCTCACACCTAAAAAGGTGATCAACTTGGAGGACCTTTGCCGGTGAGAACTACCAATTTCCAGATGTAGTTTGGAGCTAGTCATCTTTCTAAAAACAGGACTTTCGTAGGATTAAATTTGCGGGTAATGGAAACCTCTGAATAACAGCGCTGGGATTCTGAAAGCTCTTGATTTTTGTAGTGATTGGCCCAGTGGAGAGCAGTTTCATCCTTATGCTCAAAAGTAAATTGTACAGGTCAAGTTTCGAGAGATCTTGTTTGTTTCTTAATTGATCGATGCTTCCCTGTGTCAGTCGCATGACTATATAAAGAAAGAAGTTGTCCCTTAGTATCCATTTGGGACTGATTCCAAGACTCCAGATACCAAAACCCACAGGTACTCAAATCTTTGTATTATATGGTGTAGTAACATATTTGCATGTAATTTACACATATCCTCCCATATGCCTTAAATCATCTCTAGGTTACTTATAATAGCTAATACAATGTAAATGCTGTGTAAATAGTTGCTATAGTGTAACGTGTAGGGGAAAATATCAAGAAAAATAAAGTCCGTATATGTGAAGTACAGTTTAGTGTTTTTTCCTAGTGTTTTCAGCTTAACTGCTTGAATCTGATGATCTTGAACTAGCCCATGAGGAATGACAACTCTATTGTGTGTGTGTAACTAGTGAAGAGATTAAGGAAATTTAGACTCTCAAAGGGGAGAGTTAGCAGGTGGAAATAGTCATGATTAAAATTATTTACATAGTCTCGTCATTTGATTTGGGTATCTTAGGTGGGTAAGCACAAAGCTTTAATTCAGTTTTGAATTGTAACCTTAACTCCACAACTAAATAGAGGGTAACCTTGGGAAAGTAGGTTTTCCCTCTCAAGATTTCCATGGCTGCAAATCAGGAAGTAGAAGAAATGATGAATGGATAGAAGGACTGAGTAAACAGAATTCTTGGTATTCTCAAGAATGAATTCCTTCCTTCCTTCCTTCCTTCCTTCCTTCCTTCCTTCCTTCCTTCCTTCCTTCCTTCCTTTTTTCTCTCCTTGGACTAAGAGGGAAATATTTGGAATTACTGCACATTGGTTTCAGGTAACATAGAAAATTTAAATTCTTTTAAACATCTTCACATCTCACAGCACCTGTCTGGCAAGCGCAAGGTCATGAGTTCGACCCCTGGTACAAAGTGAAATAAAATAAATAAACATCTTAACATCTAATATATATATATTAGATATCTTTGAGTTTAGTGGCAGACCATAGGGAAAAGATCTCACTGTACAGGTTAAATAACTGAAAATCCAGGTGTTTACACCAGTTGATGACAGTGACTGTTGTCTTCTTGCTGTTTCCTTGCTCATTCCCCCAGTTTTGTTATCCTTTTAAACTAAGGAGAAAGCTCACTAGCATTTAACATGAATGCATCACTTAACTTAAATGGTAGGTAAGTTATTCAAGAATGACTGGTGACTGAAAGTTAAAGCGAATATTATGAAACCTCTGCTTTTATATTACTGACATCTATATTCCTTTTGATAATGTTGAAGCTTTCTGCTGTGATTTTCAATCTTTTTTTTCTTCTCAAAGGCAAGGAAAATTACCAGTGTTTTTCATATAAGCTAATTCTTCATGATGACATTGCAAATTTGTATTCCTTAAAATAATTCCACTTAGGTGACTCTTTTTCATCTTTGTCTCCCAAGCAAACCTCCTACCCATGTGCATTTGAAATGAGAAGCACAGGAGCCACTTAATACAGCGGTACCTCAGTTCACAAACGCAGTCTGTCTGTGACTGATCACAGCCTGAACTGTCTTGAGAACTGAACCAAATTTTCCCGTAAGGTCAGCATTGAACCAAACCATTGAATTTGAGGTAGTTCTCAGCTCAATTTGCAACCAGAATTGCATGAAGAATCAAGTTAATGAGCCAAGGTATTACTTGTCTTGTAGAAAAGGCACACAGATTAAACAGACCCACATGTACAGGATGGAAAAAATATCTTGAGGGTTAAGTGAGATCTCTGTAGAAGTGTTTTCATTTCGTCTAGTAGGTTCGAATTGCTGCCTTCCCTTACCGTTTCTGAGCACAGGTGGTTCTCATGGTCCACCTTGTACACCGCTGTGTAGAGATGACGTCGGCCTTTTACCTGGGCCTCGAAAGTTTATGTAATTTTTCAACCTTTCAAAAACAGTTAACAAGTCCTCTGCAAGGAATGTTCCACCTTATTTCCACTGGCCGCCAAAGAAACATGGTGGGAATTGCTGTCACCTGCTTTGGGAGAGGGGAGACCTCTGCCTCTGGGGTTCCCAGGCTGCCTGGTGCTGCTTTGGTGGGTACCTTTCTCTCTGCGTCCCTTTCGCTTATTGTAATTTCCTCCTGTCTCTATTTAAAAAACACTTAGGACAGGATCTGTGAGCTGCTGGAGCCCAGGGACCTTGTCCTCTTGCTCTCTGTGGAGGTCAAGTGCCCGATAGAGTCCGCAGCCCCTAGAGACCCGTGGTGAACCTTTAGAGCTCTCAGTGCTAATGAACAGCCCTCTGTGGCACACGTGGCCGAGGACCGTGCCTGATGGTCTCATGGCTGATGTGCTTGTGTCACACCTGACTGCGCTGATCTCTTTAGGGACCTTTGTGTTGAGAAGTCCCTGACCAGTAAGTCATCCTCCCTCTGTACCTGTTAATTTATGTGTGAACAGTTGGAATCTTTACCCCTGGGCCTCCAGATTTATTATTATTATTCCTATTATTAAATCTTTGTCCTTTGTTAAACCCTGGGAATGAAGGGTTACAGACCATGTTCCTTTCCATCCTACAGATGTTGTATGAGCAGATTTTTCTGCTTTTCTTTTTCTGCAGCTTTTTAAAAAATGAAGGTGAAGAGATATCAATCAAAGTATTAGGAAGGACACCAAGGAAATGTGATATTTTATTCTGTAGTAAAAGAGACAACTGAGTTCTGACTCCTGATTCTTACACTGATTGATTCCTGATGATTTATTGAAATTAATCATTTTGAACCTTGCAAAAAAAGATTATCTCTCTCAATTTTCTTAGTTTTATTTTCTGTACTTTTCCCAATCAAGACTTTCTTTTGAACTATATTTATAGTAAATGTTTTTATATATGTGTATGTAGAGTGCATACACTGTTTTGTGAGTTTGTCATAATCCTATTTTGAATATATAAAATTGCTTCATATATTCAGACTAAATTTGGAATAAATTTCCACATATTTTCTACCTTATAGTTAAGTATCAAGCCTCAGACCTGATCTTTTTGCCCAGATATGGGGACCTTTAAATATGTGCATCAACATTAAGTCAACTTATATCTTAAAAACATAAATATGTTTGTAATTACATAAATGTATTTAACTTAGGAATGTTTCTAAATATTTATACCAGAAAAGTGGAAGATGCTACTAACTCCTTTGCAATTTAAATTCGGTTCCTTTTGTTACCTTTATGTTATAAACAAGTGTAGGGGTTTTTTTGGTTTTTTTTTTTGGTATTGGGGATCGAACTCATGACCTTGCACTTGCCAGGCAGGTGCTTCCCCAGCCCCAAGTGTAGGTTGTTTATAACATAAACTTCTGTCTAGGACTCTTCAGATTTAGTTGGGATGCAGATACATGTATGTCAGTTCCCCGCTCTCTACCTTTGGAGGACAAAGGTAGGGACAAGGTGATTCCTGCCCTTCGGGGAACCATGTGGAGACAGTCACTGCTGCCATGTCCCAGGGCTTGTCCGAGAGACTGTGACCCTGTGCACAGATCCAGGCTCTGAGGAAGGGCATTTCTGGATTTCGAACTCTGAGCTCCAAACTCCTTCCCCTTCCTCTTCTCTGTTTCCTTTCTTGTGTGTGTTTACTTTTCTTTCTGATTCTTTCATTTTTCTGCAGGTCAGATACTTTATTGGATAGTTAGAGGCAGAAAAGGAGCTGACCTTATTCTGAATAGATTTAAAATTAGGTCTGGTTTTTAAATAGAATCCTTCAAAAGCACTTGTTGTATAAAGAGAACTGTGGGTCTGACATCCTTGTCGCTAGTAACCTAACACCATTCTCCCAGGCAGTGTCCCTGGGCAGACCCTTGACAGTCTCTGCTCTGCTTGGGTTACAGAATTTTTGCAGGGTTTGGGGAGAAAAGGTGGTGACTTATGGGTTTTGGCGAGGAAATCAGAGCACAGTCTACTTTGCTCAGATTTTCACTAAGCTTTTCCTTCTGTTGCTGAAAGTTTAATCATTTTAGACTGATGAAGTTTTCAATACTTTGCATTTAATCCTTTCGTGTTACTAAAGAAAATTAGCTTTCTTCTGCATAAATGAATCTGTACTGCTTACAAACAAACTCAGCATTTATCAGATGGATAACTGTTCCTTGAGCCATCCCTGCCTAATGTAACAGGGGAAGTTCTTACTCTTGGTAGCAGAGATGTTACTGCTCCATTGTTCATACCTGGTGGGGTCCGCATTCTTGGAGAATGCAGTGGAAAGGGGACATACCATTGAGCACCGTGAGTAAATGAGTTATCCAGAGGCCAGCAGAGTTATCTGCAAGTTCAAAGCCAGACCAATAGGTCTGTGAGAAAAGAGGAAGCTGGCAGAAAGTAGTTATGTGTTTCAGAGGGGGAATGCAGTAGAACAAAGGAAAAGAAGAAGGAGAAGAAAAACGAAAAGAATTGGAGCACTGAAAAGACCAGGAAAATAAATAAAATATGAAATTTGATGTAAAAGACAAAAAATCATGGTGAAAATTAGTACTTGTGCTATTTTTCTTTCAGTAGTAGAGATATTAACACAGGGCATTTGCACCAAGCTACATCCTCAGGGTTTTGTTTATTGTTTATTTTTTTGTCTTTTTGAGACAGGGTCTCGCTATGCAGTTCAGGCTGGCCTTGAGCTCACTTTGTAGCCCTGGCTGGTCTCAAACTCACAATGATCCTCCTGCCTCAGCCTCCCGAGTGCTGGGATTACAGGCGTGAGCCACCAGTCCAGCTCAGGGTTTTATTTTTTGTTTGTTTGTTTTTTCCTTATACTAATTTTAAAATGAGTGCTTTAAGGACTTTTGCTAGGAAAATGGCCATAGACAATGCCAATTAGCTTTTTAAATTTGCTAATCATATTCAGTTAATTTTTGTCAAAGGACACTAGGTTTGTGTATGTGGCATTTCCTGTGTGTCAGGCTATTTCATTCACTCTTCTCAGCAACCTCTCAGGAACACAGATCACTCCCCCTCCCCAGGAAACCAAGGCTGGGAAAACCAACTGGTTTTCCCAATGGTTTAGTGCCATTTAAAGATATCAGTCCAGGCCAGTGTGATCCCCAGCCGTGTCCAGCCATTGCCATGTATTGGAAGGAAGTTCTTTGGCCCAGAGGACTGCAGCCTGTGTCCCCCTGCCAGCCTGTGTCCCCCTCGGCTCTGGTACATGACCAAGTCTGTTGTCTTCACAGCATGGGAAGCTGTGTAGTTTCTGTGAAGTATAAAGCACCTGCGTTCCTATTGTTAGAGAATGCACAACATTTGCTATGAAACGTAGTTAATATCATTGATGATTTGCAAAGAAAGGAATGAGAGCATGTCTTTGCTGTAGGAAGTGCACAAGAGGGTTTATTGTAAGCTAATCTCACTCAGTAAACGAACAGTCCCTGCCAAGAAGCAGGTTTATAAAAAGGCGCTTCAACTTTGCTGTTGGAGAGGTTTGGGAATTGAATGCCGCTGGCTTCGCAGTGAATACCACCACTCCCAGACAAAACAACCTCAGAGCAAATGAGCAGAAAGTGAATGGGTTAAAGAGTTAAGCCAGGCCTCCTTTTAAAAAAGTAATTTTCCCATTTTCCACTTAAATCAACAGAGTTTTTACTTGTGAATAGCAAAAATGAATAAGGCCTGTTGTTCAGCTGAAATACCTTTTCCTGTGAATGACTTCTCTACCCAAGGCTGGGGTAAGGATTCAGCGGAGCACAAAGATTCCATGAGCCTCCACTTCAATAATGCTGCCCTGCAGAGACCTGTATTTTGAACTGTTTTTCAAATTTTATGAGTAGATTTAAATCAAGCAACATTTCTTATTCTGAATGACCTTCTGATTCACAGCGTGGCTAAGGTTAATGCTCTAGCTTTTGGTGACAGAAAATGACCACAAACTTTTCTGAAATTGTGTTCCCCAGTGGAAGTCAGTTACTTAGTCCCACAGTTTTAGGCTCACCTTTGTGTGCAACAGAGCTTTAGAAAGCGCTGCTGTTTTCTCCCTCTGGTGCAAGGCGTGGTCATTTTGGGTGGGCCAGGATCATGATAAATACTCCTGGGCAAGAGACCTTTTCCGGCAGAAACCATAACACGATTGCTTTGTGAAATAAAGGTTTCATATCAGGAAATGCTTTATTGTAGGGCAGATATTTAAGGGACCTGACATTTCACTGAGCCAAGATTTTGTCTACAAATGTCACAGTCCAGAAAATTGTCTCTTCCTTCTTATCAACAAATGAAACTTTCTGATTGTCTTCAAATTTTGCATTGCAAAGTAATATTTTGCTTAGGTTATTATTCTTTTCAAGAAATAGTTGTTGCAAAGCTGTGCTTTATGTGAAGTAAGATGCAGTTACCTTTTTAGTGGCTCAGCTGGTGAGTCTTTTGAGCTTTGCTGTTTGTCACTGAAAAAATATATTTATAAAATTGTAACTCAGATGCAGAGTTTAACCTTTTTTTGAGACTTAATTGTACAGATTCTGTTTCTGGGGTTTGGCAATTTACACACTGTGAAAACCTCCCACTGAAACAGCTGAAATGCTTTGTAACCTATATAGAGTATCTCTCTAAATACATTGCTAATTGGGCACAAAGGAAAAGAAATCATAGAGCCAAAAATAGAATGAAAGCAGGAATGCTGAAATGGAAGCTGGAATGTGCTGAATGTTTTTGCTGGGGTGAAGTGGGTGGCAAATAAAGAGTCCAGGTTCTTCCTGGTGGAGGAATCTTAACAAAAGCACACTCAAGGGAGGGGTGATTGTTAAATCAACATGCCTGTGGTAGGGCTGGAGTGTGTGGAGTGACTAGTAAGGAAACCTGCCTGGTGGGGTCTGGGGAAACAGGCTGTGGGATTTTTCTCTTAAAGTCTGAGACCCACTGACCTTCATAGGGATGCTGGTTGACTTGATTGCCCCTATGAAGTCCGAAAGTTTAATTTTAAGTGCTGTTGGTTGGTTGTATTCCAAGAGGCAAGCAGAGCTGAATGCCCATCTTCCCTTGAGAATGCCACTTAAACCCAGGCCTGCAAAAAGTCCCATGTGGAGTGTGTCATGGGGGATCAGTGGTTTTGCAAAAGCAAAATCAGTCAAGGAAATTGGCCAAGATAAGAAAGAAGCACAACAGAGTGTTAAGTATACTTTTAAAACTAAATAATATAAACAGAAAGGGACTAATAATTAAAACAATATGATCAGGATCAAAAGTTCAGCTATTAAGTTAAACACATTAGACACAGCTGAAGAGAGTTAATAAAATAGGATATCAATTTAAGAAGACCTAAAATAGAGCTCACCAAGAGTGGAAGTCCAGGAGTTACTAGACATGCAGAGAACAAACACCTTCCAGAAATGATAAACTTTAAATCAGGGCAAGCCAATGAGAAAAACTGAGGGAAAAATATCTGTTGGGAGACTTCACAGAAATAATGAGAAAATGATTAATAGTTGATTTAAGATATTACCATGATGTTTCTCTGTCTACCTCAGTATCAAAGTAGACCTTAAAGCATTATTAGGAATAAAACTTAATAATCATAAAGTCAGTTTTTTTAAGTGCCAATTTGGTATATGTTTGATAGCACAATTTTAAAATGTAAGGAGCAAAAATAAACAGACATATGAGTAAAAATAGACAAATCCACAATTGGAGGACAGTTTTTAACAGAACTTTTCTGTGACTGATAAAACAAATGGCAAAAAAATATATCAGCATACACATAGAAGATTTGAACAAAGTGATTAACAAGTGACCTAAGAGGTGTATTTAACATTGCATACCCAATGATTAAAAGACACAGGTGCTTTGTAATTACATATAGAACATTTAAAATTTTAGGCCATAAAGCTTTTCTCAACAACTGCAAAAACACTGACATATTAGGTATGTTCTTTGAGCACAATAAGCCAAAAGTCAGTACCAGTAACCAACAAATGAACAATCTTACAAACAAGTCCCATGAAAAAGATAAACGTTGTATGCAAAAGAGCATGTGTTATATGATTTAAAAGCTATAAAGTTCAAAAATGATGTTGAACTAGACTAGCGTGTATGGATGCAAATACAGGCAGAAGAATTACAAAGAAAATTGAGGATATTCTCAAGGAAGTCAGGCCAGTGATGACTTCCTGAGGGGAGGAAACAGCTTCCTCTGTGTCAGTAGAAATGAACTGACTGTCCCTATTCTTCTAGATGAATTTTAGAATTAATTCAAATTCCCTGAAACTCTCACTTGGATTTCCTTCGGTATTATGTTAATTGTATTCATTTCCTCTAGGCTTGTTTGCACCTTTGAAATATTGGGTCTTCCTATGTAGAGACATGGTAGGTGTTTCTACTTACTAAGCTTCATTTGTTTTTATCTTTAAAGTTTCTTAGAATTTAGATGTGTTTTCATATCGGCTCCACAGTTCATGTTGGATGCATTATTGGGTGCATGTTAAGTTTGCTTCTGCTGTAAGAGAGGTCCTCCCCACACATTTTTGAACTGATTAGTGCTAAAATATAGGATAGCTGGGAATTTTTAAACATACTGATCATATTAGACTTATTTTCAAATACTTTTATTGTATGCTTATTATGGGCTAGGTACTAGGAGTCACTTCTGTAATAATTTTTATACTTCCTTTGTATTCTTAGTTTCTAGTTGAGAAAAATGAGGTTTAGCAGGGCATAAATTGCTCAAAGCCATACAACTTTGTGGGAGACTTGAGTATTTTAGGTGTGTGTTTGTTTTTTGCAGGATCCTGAGGGCTTTGTGTGTGCTACACAAATGCTGTACCACTGAGCTACATCCCCAACCTGAGAGCTCGGGTTTTAATCCAGAGTTATCCAAAATAGAACAAACTCCCTTTTCCCCCTCTGATCTTGTCTTACTCTTATTTCCTTGTTCTCCTCCTCCTCCTATTTTTCTTTTTTTTTCTCTCAGTATCAGAAGTCAAATCCAGGAGGTCCTCACACATGGCATAGCAATTATTCTGCCAGTCAACCCCAACCTGTACTGTCTGTGATGGAATTATGTTTTCCCTAATAAGTCAGATTCAACAAATTATATTAAGATATGCTGTGGACATAAATGAGATAATGAATGTAAAGCACTCATGAAAGTTACAAGGAATATAAATGAACCCAGCTAATATAGCAATGTGACTACTTCAATCCACAGTGACTGTGAAATTGAAAGTAGGAAATGACTGGAGAATACTTAAGATCTGGCCTTGGCTTTCAGTAGTTTAGAAGTTATAAGACTTACTGGTTTATAAAATGTTTGCGATGTTCTCTGAACATCTATGTAAGATGTATCATGAGAGAAATGTCTTACCAATGAGTTTAGGGCAGTGGTTAAATATTAAAAGTGTGTGTACTGAGCCTTTTTAATGCAGATGATAGTAAATATATTTAATATCATAAGATGTTCTTCACTGTGACCATCTCCAGACTAGTTCTTAGGAATAAAGAAGTGGAGGATGTCCTTTCTTTTAGTGCAAATTTTTTCCTTTGAAGTACATGCCATTCTTTCCATGCAGAGTGTGGTGATCAAGCAATAGAGGAGAGAGGAAAGGAGATGTAGAACGGAATTAGAATACATAATAAACCAACTCCACACAAAGAATGTAAATATCATATGCTGCATACATGTACTAATCAAAAGATAAATAGTAGATACAGAACTGGGTTTCGAACTGGGTTATGAGGAGTGACCCAGCCACTGATCAGCAGAGGCTGGCCCATCTGAGAGTGGGCTGGGCACAGGATATAGCCCATCACGTGGCCCAGAAGGACATTTTACAGAACTGAACAAAAGCCAGTACCACAAGCAAGCAAGAGGTGACGCAAGAGTTGGGACCACCTAAAGTTGGCTGCTTAAGGAAGCACTGTCACATGCAGGACCAATGGGGGTCTGGGTCTTATGCAAAGTGTCAAGGGGAAGTCATTGAAAGTTTCTGAGGGTTCCAACATGGACCAAGTCAAGCAAGATATTAAGACATTGTAGTGGCTGCTGTACTGAGAAAAATCCAGGGTGGCAGTGCCAAGGCTGGACAGAAAACCACTGCAGGAGCCCCCGGGTCTTCTGAGAATTGGTGCTGTTGGCGTTCTGTCCCATGTAGCGTGTATAACATCTCTGCTCTCTGCCCACTAGATGCCAGTGGCAACCCTCACACCCAAGTTTGGCAGCCAAAAATATCTCTAGACACTTTCAGAAGTCCTATGGGGACAGAAGTTCAGTTGTCCCAGTTGAGAGCCACTACTATGGGACAGGGGAGAGACAGAGAAACTTGGCTTGGTATGGTAGAAGTAGAGAGCAGTGCTCAGATCTGACACACTCAGAAGGGAGAGGATTTAGCAGATTACGTGGGGGGCAGTGAACCAGGGAGAGGTCATTTAGTTTCCCCACAGTGCCAGGGTGTTTAGGGTCACTTCAGCATCTTTGCAAAACTATAATTCATTTGCAGCTGGTCCCTGAGTTTCCAAATATGTTCTCTGCTTAGTGGTAGAAAAGCTCTACCTCCCCTCCCTACATAGACACCTACATGAACTTTTAACATCTGCAAGGTGACAGGAATGCTTGGTCTCTTGCCAGGAATCCTGAAGTGGGTAAAACTGATTGACAACTTTGAAGGAGAATATGACTATGTGACCAACGAGGGGTCCGTATTCACATTCAAGACCAATCGCCATTCTCCCAACTATCGGCTGATCAACATCGACTTCACAGACCCTGAGGAGTCTAAGTGGAAAGTGCTTGTTCCAGAACATGAGAAAGACGTCTTGGGTAAGCTTACAGGTTACTTGGAAACTGTGTTTTTGTTTTTGGTGAGAGAGCCACCAAGTTGGTCCTTCTCACTCTCTGGCGACTGATCAAAGCTGAAGAACATTTGGCCTTTTGTGATTAGCACTGAGATGCCTAAATCATGCATTCACCTCTTTGCTGTGTGACATCTTTGTAACTTAGCACCTCGTCATGTGGAAATGCCGGTTTTCTTTATACGATTGTGAAGGTGTGGATTCAGACTTTAAAAGGTACTGGGGTTTTTTTTGTTTGTTTTTAAACAAATAGCAGCTGTCTTTGTATACTTATAATGTGATAATAATCACTGATGTTTTATTCTTAAAACCACTGAGATTGATAAGCCTTAGCTTTAAGCTTTTGAATAACCTTTGCATCTATCTACGTATTAAAGATCTGAGGATGAATTTACAGTCTTGTTAGAAAAGAGAATACACTAATGTCAGACTTAATTGAAAACCCTTGCAAGGGCTGGGGATTTAGCTCAGCGGCATAAGTGCCTGCCAGGTAGGCACAAGATTGTGAGTTTGATCCCAAGTACCAAACCAAAAAAAGAAGAATAACAAATAAAACCAGAGCACTCACTGCTTTGCGTGCTAACCTACATTAACCTCTGAAGAACCCACACTTCCCTATCCATGTGTTTGATGGTGCCTTCAGGTCCCTTTTATTCATTTTCTCTGATTTTTCCAAAGTTGACGTGCTGCTTTATAAATGACTGTCCTAGAGCTGCGTTTGATTAGAATAAGACTGACTGATTTTGCAGCTTTTTTACACGAAAGGGACTATCAGTACCTTCCATGAGTTTACTTGGTGGTGGTGGTGGACGTCTGCTGATGAGTTAAATGAGGATGAAATCTAGGGCCATTCAGAAATGCACAGGTACATGGTACGAATTGGGGAAAACACATACCCAGCCTGCAGAGTGGCCCTGGCTCAGCAAAAGCACTCCTCCAAGGAGTTCTTCAGTGAATTAAAGCAGCTGTGTTGGTTCACAACCTGGACCTGTGAGGACTCTTTCTCCCTAGCTCAGAGCAGTGTGTTCTCTGTACCTGGTGGGTATTTAAAGCTGGCATTGCTTGGAGTGGTCAGCAGATGATGACCACTGTGTCTCTGAGTCACAGGTTCCTTGGGGCACTTCCCTCTAGGCCCTCTCTTTGTAGTTCCTTTGGCTTTGAAGGGGCACTAGTCTCCAGGAAGTTCTCAGCCTCCAAGGACATGATTGCTCCCTCTGCCCTATTGTACTGCTGGGTTGTGGAGCTCCTCCAGCCAGTTGTATTAGACAGGACCCAAGACAGCCTCCCCTGCCTACTTTTCTCTGCCCAAATCCTCTGCTGTCCTGGGTTCTGCTTCCTCGGCTGGTCTTCTGCCTTCTAGATCTCTGTCACTGTCCGTCTCTTTTCTCGGGTTTCAGTCAGGGGCCAGTCCTTCATGTCTCTCAGGTTGAGAGGAAGACTTAGAGCGTAGTAGAGGCTCTTTCCGAGGAAACGTCCTCCCTTGTCTCCTCAAAACCTTTGTTACTGCCTGACCCATTTTTGCATTTGGAGGAAGGACCTGTGAACCATGGAACAGGTTTGGAACATTCCCTTAAACATCTTCGTAGCCTGAGAGCTTCCAACCACATTGCAGCAGAAATGTCTTCCGTCGTCCACGACAGCCAGCTCCTAGGATCTCCTGAGTGTCAGCCCCTACTCCACCTACATCAACCACACGTATCGATGCCTTCAAATGAGACTTTGGTGGCCCACGCATCCTCATATGAGGACCCTGGTACTTTTCAGATGCATGTCAGGTTGGAACCTTGATCCTTATAAAGGGAGACACTATGGATATTGTAAATATTTCCCAGAGACTTTGGTGGCCCACGCATCCTCATATGAGGACCCTGGTACTTTTCAGATGCATGTCAGGTTGGAACCTTGATCCTTATAAAGGGAGACACTATGGATATTGTAAATATTTCCCAAGGCATTGGAATTTTCTCCCATTTAAAGCTGCAAGGGAGAGGGAGGTTAACTATGCCTTAAAGTTACATCCTTTCTCATTTGTAGATCTAACAAAATGCAAATTGATGCTTGGAGATGTTGGGGGGGAGGGGTTGATACATTTTTTATCAGCTTCCTCTGAAAGGATATATATTCTTTAGACTAAAAGAATGAAACCTTCGATATTCAGTAGAGCTCATCAATTCTAAAAGTATAGTTGAATTTGCTATATATCATTAACACCGAATGCCCTATTGAGAATAAAAACTAGAGATGAGTCATAAAGTACAGCTATAAAGTCAGAGCTTTTATTAATGACAGCCCACAAATCTCCTCATCCTTTTATTATTCACTTTGTCTGTTTTATAATTCTGATGTACTTGTGGTTAACACAGATTGATTATTCTTTGACAGCTACAGTTTACTTCAATTTTCTCCCATACTTTTTTGTCTTTAGAACATTAAGCTTTGTGAAATATATTGCTTGATTGAGATGCTCTACACACACACACACACACACACACACACTGTTTTAGAGATTGAGACAGTTATCATTGCATGGAAGAGTTCTTTGTATCTGTACTTTTGGAAGAGTTCACTATGGTAGTTGTCTCACAGAACCAAAAGACAGGTGCTGGTGATCCTGAATCCCCCTTGGCCAGTACCCTGTTCTTGTAAATAACTGACCACATAAGAGAGTGTGAACTGCTAGTTTCTTGGTTATGAAAATAAGCAGTGTGAAGGACCCCACCATGACACCAGGAACAGTTTGTCTTTTCAACATGTTTGGGCTGTTATTTGCAGGCCTGCCGTTTCTTCCATCTGGTACGGCATCCCTCCCTTTGGTCCTACCTCATCCTGACCTCTGTACCTGCCCTTTGATGCCCCTCTGAACCCCATCCCCTCATTCTCTCTGCTCACCGAGCCCACCCTCTCGGCGCTGTGCTGTGGGTCGCTGCCCTGGGCATTGAGAAGAACTCACCTCTCCGCCTTGCTTTCCATATCCCCCTGGTTCTTGGGTCCCGGCCATTCTTAGGAACTGCCTGTAATTTCTCTCCCTTTCCATCCAGGTTTTATCATAGGACACAACAGTGTTTAAACTCATACCCCCCCCCCATCTTTCTGTAGACTTCTGTTCTGTGTCCAGCTGTCATATGCAAAAGTCCTTCATTGGCCGTTCTCTTTACTTTTGGCACCATCCTGTTCCAGCTGACAATGAAGACCGACTAAACTCCCCATATCTGGGTCTCTAAACACTCTATCAGATAACCGCTAGCACCTCTCCCTGAATTCAAAAGCTATCTTTTCCCTGATAACCCCTCCGACATCACCCCGTCTCCACCCCCTATTTGCACCGCTCTGTGCTTGCTTAGGGCCTCTTGTTTTGGGTCCTCGGCCAACCAAGCTTTTTACTCTCACCTACATTTATTACCTGTATTTTTACGATTGCTATTTCAAGGACAGAAATGACCTCATCTGCTACTTGTCTCTTCAAACCTTGTTTAGTATACACCAAGTCCTAAATAAATTTTTTCCCAATAACCCTGGCAAACATAAATCGCGATTTGGTTTTTGTTTTTCTTCCCTGATGGGTTTTTTCCCATGTGCTAGTCAACATGGCGCTGGACAGCCCCTCCCTTCGGCACTGACCTTCACTGTCTGGCAAACCCGAAAGTTGGGCCTCCAGCATTTTGCACATGCGCCAACATCCCCCCAATCAGTCAATATGTCATTCCACCCTCTCTTTAACTCAGCCCCTGTCAATTCCAAAGGTTTTTTTCTTCCTTCCTTCACAGGATGTTTGCATCTCTTTGGAGGCCCTGCCACAATACAGGCCTCTTTGTCTGTTTTCTCTCTCTCTTTATCTCTCTCAGGTCGGAGGACCAAATACTTCCTATCTCCTGCAGCATGGTATGGGGTAGAAAATATGTAGGCAGGTGTAACAGCTAGCTTTCCGCCACTGTAACCAAACACCAACTTACAGTGAAGAAAGGTTTCTTTTGGCTCATAGTTTGTGGGCTTCAGTCCGTGGTTGGTTGCCCTGTTGCTTTTTGGGGTTCAATAAAGCCGCCACATTGTGGTAGGAGAAAGCTGCTCGCCTCACTGGTCACTGAGAAGCAAAAAGAGCTTTGGGATAAGCTGTGACTGGGATCCCAGTGTCTCCTTCAGGGCCACACCCTTGATGACCTAACTTCTTCCACCATGTCCCACCTCTTAAAGGTTCTGCCACCTCCCATTAGCTTCACAGGCTGGAGCCCAAGCCTCCAACAGGTGGACCATCCGGAGACATTTATTCAAACTACAGCAGCAGCCTGATTATATCCCAGATTACCTAGACCATCAAGAGCCCTGGCCCAAGGTGGAGGATGTTTGTTTCTCCTGAACATAATAGCTCCAATCATTTAGGAAAGGACTTAGCTGAAATTAGATGAACGATTAAGACCCATCATTAAATGACTTTAGCAAACCTCGCTGCTGCGTATCTCAGTGTAGAGTTTGCATTCATTTTCAGTTAGCGTTAGATTTTTCTCTCTTCTTCTATTTCCAGAATGGGTAGCGTGTGTCAGGTCGAACTTTCTAGTCTTATGCTACCTCCACGATGTAAAGAACATCTTGGAACTGCACGACCTGGCCACAGGTGCCCTCATCAAGACCTTCCCACTCGACGTTGGCAGCATCGTGGGGTACAGTGGCCAGAAGAAAGACACGGAGATCTTCTACCAGTTCACTTCCTTTCTGTCTCCAGGTGAGTCACTTTGCCCCTGCTGCTTACTTTAAAAATCAGAATGACCCCGAGTTTCTTTTGGGAGGTAGAAATGTAATGCTATGGTCTGTAAATTTCATAGGCTGTGTTATAGCCACAATTACTTAAAGGGAATGAAAGAGGAAACTCAGTGGTCAGAAGTGACAGAAAAATATAAAATGCCTAGAACTACACTCTCATTAATCCTATGGTCTGATTCTCTGTTCTTCAGAGCAGGAACAACTGTTGGTCTAAGTTGATTAATAAAATAGAACCAGCACATACAAACTTTAGATCAGCCTTTGGTCTGTAGATACAAGGACACAGTGCAGATCAGAAAAAATATAAAATGTGTCGCTACACCTGACATAAATGTTAAACTGAATTTAAATACAGTTGTAAAAGTATAATCGTAGCTTCTGGGGAAAAAATGTTATCTTGGGCTTAGTAGGAAAGGAATATCTCATAAGTTGTGATTTTTACCTTTCATGGTATGGGTTAGTTCTCCCCCCAGCAAAATAAGTCTTTTTATCTCTTAAAAACGTTGGTCACATTCTTGGGGTTTTTTTCTCTACTCCCCTTTGTGCCTCTTGCATGGAGTCGTAGCTGTGCAGCTCAACTGTGATTTGTCCCAAGAGTCTGGCTCAGTTGACAGTTTGCAGTTGACCAGGCAGACCCTGTCTCAAAAGCAATCTGGCTGAAAGCATTTCTGTACTTCCCTCCCTCAGTCATTCATGTGTCAAGATCATCTGGAGTTCTTCTTGTCCCACCCAGGTTTGTTGAGAAGGAAATAAAGCAGCCCTAGGGGAGTTAGGCAGGAGCTGAAGTGGCTTTGTGGTCCTCTTGAGATTTGGTCAAATCACAGGGGGGCCTCATCCGCCTTTGCTTTGGGCCTCTGAGTCACAGCGTTAGCAATCTTAACTGATGACAGATTGCTGTCAAGAGTTATTAAAACCCAGAGGATAATGTTCTGGAAGTAGGTCTGTGGATGTACCATAGCAGCCTTTACTTCCCCAGGCGCCCTCCAGAGCATCAAGAGAGGCTAGGAAAAGAGGCCCTGAGAGTGTGGAAGTCAGACCCAGGAGTCAGGAACCCCACTTTATGGTGTCCTGTGTCCCCCCACCACAACTGTCCTGCAGCACCAAGAATACAGCAGCAGCCACCGAACAGACTATGAAAATCGTTTCCTCCAGACAGATCACTCTTCTTGCCACACTGCTGCAGGGGCCACAGTTTATTTCCTTCACCTCCCACTGATTCCAGAGGTTTAACTTGGTAAAAATCTCTCGGCTTAACCAATTTAGATGAATAAAGGACAAAGCCGAACACAGAGTAGGGGTGACTCATCTGCTCTTGATAAAAGCCAGAGTTCCCAGAGGCCTGGAAATCTCCTTCGGTGACCTCATGTGACCATTTATTTCAGGAACAAACTTATTACCTGGGGAAGAAAGGGCTCATTGTGCTTGTGTCAAGCGATGGGTTCTGTGCCAGGCAATGAAATATTATCCATGACTGTGGCTGTGAAGTTGGAGAAGTGTGTTCCTCATTCTGTACCACCAGGAAGCTTCTGAACAAGCTTTAATTTGTTACCGCAGTGCTTTGTCTCCTCTTAATCATTTTCCCTCCATCTTTCTGTCTTCTCCTCTTAATACAATTTAATGTCTAAAAAAACAGGTTGGGGCATCCGGATTCGGGCCTTCTGAGGCCACATGTAAAAACAGCTGTCAGATAATTAAACTAGATCTCGGGAAAGCAAGAATTGTCAGTGTATATCTGTACACATCCAGCCACAGAAATATCTGCTCCATAGCTGGTCTGGGCTGGTCTCTGAAGATTAGCTGTTCACCACTGCGGTCCACAGCAGAGACATAAAATTGTAAGTGAAGCCCCAGGGTCACGAATAAGTACAGCTCCAGCTTCCTGCTATGGACATGTAGTGCATCTTGCTTCCCATGGAGGTAGGTGGTGAAGGAACACTTGGAGCCCAAGCCCGTTACGACTTTTGCACCTTGACTCTCACTTGAGAGAAAACACACACCAGGGCAATTTGGAGCACGATGCACTGATTCCCTGTGGCTCAAAACGCTTAGTGGCTGAACTGATTAATTCTGTACTTGTGGAACCTCAGGGTTGTCTAAGGTGAGCTCCAGACAGACTTGCATCTGGCCATAATCCAGGCTAGCAGAACTATACGCTCGGCTCTGAGAGGCAGGAGTGAGACGTGTAAGAAACCTTTCACAGACCGAGAAAGGCAGTTTTTCAGATACTTGAGTTTCTAGTTTTGGGGGGAGGGGTGGTTTGTGTTTTGTTTTGTTTTTTTCTTTTAATGACATTAAAACCCAACCTGTAATCAGACAAAACACTCTCTACATGGGTTAAAATGTTCCTTTGCCTTCTATTTCCACAGGCAACTTTTCAGATCCCTCTGGTTCTTCTTTGTAGCTTCTCCAAGAGCACCCTTCATCTTCACACCCTCTCCCTCATTACATGTATTTCAAGTGACACTGGGACCTTGGCAGCCCGTGTCCTTGCACCCTTCCCACTGCTACAGTGGCCTTGTTAGAGCAGTATTTTCATCAGGAAATAGCTCAAGTCTAGACATATTTTCTGGGCTGGAGGCATTTCCACCATCCATTCCCTCTCTCACCCTTAACCCTTGCAGTTTATTTCCTGGAGATTGACTCACTTGTTCGCGATTCTAAAATGTGGTCGTGAAACCCCACTTTCTTGTTCTTTCTCCACATGAGCCAAATCATTAGGTCAGATGAGTCACCTAGTGGTGTTAATGTGCAGTGGGCTAAGCCAGACTGACCCAGATGGATCAAAACACAGACCGAGTTGATAAAATATGTTGACACTGGTGCCTCCAGCTTTAACCAGGCTCCTGGTTAAAGAAACAATTCTCTGCAGTTGGAGAGAGTCAGGGTAAGGTGCCTGGCACCTTCTAGTACTGTCTATTTTATTCTCTTCGAATTGGGGTTCTGCTGGGGATTTAGCTCAGTGGCACAAGTGCCTGCCTGGCAAGCGTGAGGTCATGAGTCCAATGCCTGGTACCAAAAAAAGAATTGGGGTCTTACTCTTTCTAGACAAACAGGCATGTGGAGTTTATCTCCTAGTCCTTGTCTTTCTCTAGGGAATTTGCAGTCTAGTACACTGGTGGCTTGACTGAAGTCACTGAGCTGAGAATTCTGGCTCCTTAGTCTTTTGTTGTTTGGTGTACTATAGTTTGTGGTGAAGCCAGGTGAGTCAGGTGTTCAAATAGCATGTGCTTGGTCTTCGCTGTGTTTTTGTATGGACCTTTTATTTTACTCCCTTTGGTACCAGGGATTGAACTCAAGACCTTGCACTTGCTAGTTGCATGGAGTGTGTGTGTGTGTGTGTGTGTGTGTGTGTGTGTTTATGGTGGGTGCCAGGTAGTGAACAAAACTCCCTTGAAAATTGAAATATATCTTCAGATAGCCCTTTGCTCTCAAGATTACATTCATACAGGCAAATGCAATTCTCAGTGTGTATAGCGACTCGGGCTTACTAGGTGTAGTAGTAAATTATAAAGATGTGTTCTAATACGCATCCAAGTATAACTTAAGAAAGCCAGTACCCCAGTCATGTTAAATCTCTTATTGTCACTTTTAATCATACATCTATTATAGTAATCTTGAATTAATTTGCTTGTAAACATAAGAATGGAAAGAGCACTCATGAAGATTAGTTGCCATTCTATTAACACATCTAAAGGTATCACTCCTTGCTAGTGGGGGCGGAGGGACTGAATATTGTTTCTCCACTACCAGTGAAGTACTTTCACAGAGGAGCTGAGCACAGGGCTCACATTTTAGTATACAATCAGTCAATTTAAATGTGCCCTGTGGGGATACCATTTTTTTTCTGGTTTACCAGCAAGTACTAGAATCATAAAATCCATTTTTTTTTATATACTTCATAGCATATGTTGGAAATATTATGGGAAGAATTACTGTTTTCACACCAGCCACTGACTAATTCTGTTTCATAAACCACAGCAGTGCCATTGTTTTCAGACAGTAATGGCTCTTCCCAACGTGTTGCTTCACTTTAGTTCTTAAATGTTAGAAAGGAGCATTCAATTCAGGATGTGGAATTTTAATCAGTGGTTAAATGTGCTGTAATTCTTGGCATATATTAATCATTTTGTGTTGTGCACAATTACTGATTCAATCAGAACTTGAAGGAGCAGTATGTGGAATACCTACTGATTCCTTTGGGTCCCTGACTGCCTTTTGGTCCCACGTGTGTCTGGATGAGTAGGCATCAGGTAGCAGGAGACCTGGAGGACACACTGGGACACGCCTGATAGCCTGTTGATCTTGGGCAGATCATTATTGGAGTTTTCTGGCATTTCCCTCTCAGGAGAAGGACCCTGCCTATGTGATTAGCCTCTTGTCACTTGCACTCCTAAGTGGCCTGGCTTGGCGAAGTTTCCATAGTTTTACCTTTTCTCATGCTCACAGGATGATTAGAATTTCCTACAGTAGGGAAGGAGGCATCCTGCAGTGCAGCTCATGAAGGTGGACTGTCACTGGGCACATCTAGCAACAGGGTGTTCTGATCGTTCTGCTGAGCTGGTAACCAGCTGGGCCCTATGTGTTCCTCTCTTGCCTTCCTGGCATCTGGTTGTACCTCGTGGTCCTCATGGCCCTTGAGTATGTCTCTGAAGCTAACCTAAGCTCTCCTTTCCTTTTAGGGATCATTTATCACTGTGATCTTACCAAAGAAGGGCTGGAACCCAGGGTTTTCCGAGAAGTGACCGTGAAGGGAATAGATGCTGCAGATTACCAGACAATCCAGGTACGGGGAATTCGGTTTTGTGACTTGGAGAATTAGGAAACCTGACCTTCAGGTTGAGCTGTTCTCTCTACTTTGTCAGAAGTGTTGAAATACAGTAATACAGACAAGTACTTTTGGAGCCCCTGCCGTTTCTGAGCGTTGAGCCAGGTGTTCAGGAATCAGTGGTGGGACCAGCAGAGTCCCTGCTCTCACGTGGCTTACGAGATCTGCTCATGGCTGCTGTTCTTGATGGGAAGCCAGAGTTCTTCATCTCAGGGCTTTTAATTGCAGTAGCTACCAGAGCAACACAGTTTGTCTGTGTCCTTCTGCTTACTTGAAGATGATTGGTTTTCTGGCTGAGGTCTTGAAGACGTTTGCTGTATTTGTAGCATTTACTCAAGTGCTGTGAGTGCATTGCTTCAGTGTGAATTTTGTAGGTATTTTTGCCTGGTACAGGTAGACAGTAACAGTTCAGTGAATGAATTAACTAAGCAATTGTTATGTTGCCACAAGCTGAGTCTCTGATCATTTTCTTTTGGGATTGGGAGTCTCCTTTTTTGCTTCCTCTACTCCCCAAGGGTACTGAGTCTCCCAGAAACTGAATGATGGTGAAGAATGGCTGTGTTTCTATGCAATGAGAGGTCACCCACAGGGCACCCACAGGGGCTGGAACACAGACCACAGATTAGGAACCAGAACATTGTGAAGAAAGAATGAGTCGGATCTTGGATGGTCACAAGTTATATTTGCATGGACCTAGAGCACTGTTAAAGTTTGGTGAATTTGTCTGGTAGTCTAACTGATGGACTAGACCTACGTACATATAAAGCTTTGTTTAAAAACACAGGCAGAGGCCTGGATAGGTTGCTAGACTACAAGTTTTGCCAAACCCTGTTCTATTTCCAGAGTTGGCCACCTGGCTCCCGTTTCTTGGTGAGTAGCTGTGCCCCTGAGTTTCTGTGCTCTCCCTAGGTGCCTCAGAGCCCGACAAGTGTAGACTGAAGGGCTCACCAAGCCTGCAACACTGAGTGGTTTTGGCTCTTTTAAGAAAAAGAAAGAAAATGTGTGTATATAGTATTTAAAATTAGAAGCACTGGAATTTTGTCTAAAAGCCCTGTCAGACAGGCGTGAAGTCTGCTGTATACTTATTAGGTGACCTTGGACAAGCCAAACAACCTCTCTGCCACAATCTTTTCAACTATAAAATAGAGGTATCTCGTTTGTAGGATCCCTTTAGGATTATTGTGATATATATTACAATATCACATAGTCTGGCATACTGGCTATCATCCCTTTTGTTTGGTAGAAATAACTGTAACAGGTATCTTTTTCTGTATCCATTTGGCTTCTTGTGAGTTTTATTTTCAAGGTGAGCCTGGAGACCCTCCTGTTGAGACTTACAGCCCCAAGTTGTACTATCATGGCTCATTAAGTCTCTTAGACTACTTTTAGGTTGCCATACTTTACTATTTTGCCTTTTCTCCACATACAGAAAATTTGTTCCTACGGCTGTCACATTTGGTCTTCTCAGGCCTTACTTAGACCTTGCATCCCTGGTGAGGATAGATGAGCCTTTCCTGTGGGCACTGCCAGGATCTCCCAGGCAGCACCCAGCTCCCAAGACACAGGCCTAGCTGCATAGCATCAGGCAGAGTTGTCCAGGAGAAGCCAGGATCATCTCATCTCTCTAATGCAGTTTCTCCTCAGTTCTGTATGAAAAAGAGATTGCTTTTCTGTCTTCTGCATTCCACAGTTTGTGCTTAAGTATACATGGAGTCTGGCAGAGGAGAGGTGTGTGTAACAGTGACAGGAGCTGGGGACATCCTCACTCAGAGAGGACAGTCGGGGCCACATCCCTTGACAGTCGCTGTTTTTCTCTCTTGTAGCATCAGTGTTCTTTAGAGATGACACACTAGTTACAACCTAAATGTATTCTTTCCATTTATAAATGAGAAGATAAAACTTTACAGTGGAGCAAGTACTTCTGTGGAACAGGGATCTGCTGTGTGCAGAGCAACCCCAAATCTCCAGGTTAAACTGAGATGTGTGTGGATACTGCCAGGTGCCAGTGTCATCAGAAAACTCACGGAAATCCTCTGTGCCTGGCTCTCCATTTCCAAGAGGAAAGTTCCCTGACATTGAACTACTCAGATGCTTGCCACTTTTGTTTGCACTGTTGCACGAGAGGGAAAATGATTCGTGGTAAATACCATTTAAAGAGAGTAAGTGGGCAGACTGGTTGGCTTGCAGACCTGACTGTGCTCTCTGCGTCCCATTGTATCGTAGAGCTGGGGTCATGCCTGTTGGCAGGGCGTGACTGTGGAGTCCCAGTGGAAGATCTTGAGTCTACCAGCTTTACTGAAATAGAGCGCCTTCCACCAGGCGTGGGGGTGTGTACCAGCAGTCCCTGCTCCTCAGGGGTGTGGGGTAGGGAGGGTCACTTGATTCCGGGAGTTGGATCTCACCTGGGAAACAGAAGCCAGACCCCATTTTAGAAAAGGAATGAAGGAATTATAAAGTCAGATTTTTCATTATGTCAAGATGCATTTTAAGTGCACTGTGTCGTGTGTCTGTCGAAATCCAAAACACATTCTGCAGCTCCCGAGCTGGTCCAGCATGCACAGCAGCACCCTGATGCAGAGGGAAGCTGGGCGGGCGTGCTAGCTCGGTGTGGGTAGCTCTCCAGTGTCCCGGCGTGCACCCGCCACTGGAGAAAGCAGGTCCGGGGGAGAGCTTTGTGTGTAAAAGAACAGCATCCTCCTGGTGTTTAGCAAAAACCACAGAATTTTGGGAGAAAGATGCCCTATTTTTGGTTTCCATTCTTTTAAGTTATTGTCACTTTCGATTCTACTTGACTCCGGGGTTAATCTTTAGTCCTTCTGTGATTTATAAAGCATTGCTCCTGGGCTCTTGGTCATTTGTGCTTTCTTCTTAGGAAGCATATTATCATTGTGAGGCAAATATCATGGCACAGATTAGCCTAGGTGGCCGGCCAGCACTAACAATGGCAGGGACCGTGCACATCTTTAAGAGCACTGTCTACCTGGAGCATTGCTGGTAAAATAGATTAAGCCAAGGAGAGAGAAAGGGACGAAGCCAAGAAACGCCAGGCTCCATAAGCCACAGAGGGCTGTTCTTTGTGAGAGCTGCACTCCCGTAGGGGACACAGAACACAGCTATTGTCTGTGCATTCTTTATCCTTCCCTAAACTACAAAAAATATAGAAAATTGATCTGCGTTGGAAACAAACTTCTGAAAATCAGCTCCTGGAAACACTGTCAGGTTTTTTTTTTCCAGTCTGAAATACATATAAAAATTTTAGATAGCTTTATCAAATCTGCCGAGGATTAATCTTTTCCCTTCTTCAGACTGTGAAAAACTCAACCACGTAATACTGCTTAGAAGCTTTCTACTTGTGTTTTTCAAAAAGAAGTTAATAATGAACATTAGAAATTTCATTTATAAAATGTGTTTGGTGACAGGTGAATTTACCTGAAAACTGCATGTGTAAGCCAGTAATATGTTTCACTTTTTAAACAAAGTATAGAAAAGTGGTAGTTAAACAGTCTGTCAGTAAATGCAGTGTTTATAACATGGCGTACAAGGCCGGGCACTGGTCAGATTCATAGACATTGCAGTCAGACACTCACTGCCTCTGGAAAATTGACAGACTAGAGAGGTGGAGTGTACAGATCTGAGAAGACAAGGTAACTCTAGCATGTTATCAAGGGAATGTGAGTCCAGAGAAAGTTCTAGGCTTCATTGGTGCTGTGTGTACCATGGGGCCATCCCTGTCAGGGTCAAGAAAGGAGCAGTTTGGTGGAGGGCTTGAGGGATGCGTGTTTTTTGTCATTTCCAGTTCCTCTCAATATTCTTGAACATCTCTACCACTACCCTTTGTCCAGGGATTGCTTTTGCCTTCTTATTGCAGTGCAGTGACAGAATTCATAGTCAATGCATAAATAAGAACACTTGGCCTTCTGAAGGTGTTGCCTTTACCCTGTGCCATTTGTGGACAGAACGGTGCTCTGTGGTTGAGCGTCGCAAAACAAAGGAATGTAGTGTAGCAAAAGTGCACTTTCTGGCTTCTTGGTGTCTTGTTTAGTGAGTTGAGAGACTGACTTTTCTCCAGAATGAAAGACAAAATTCATAGGCCTGAACAAGAGAGTGCTGTGAGTAAGAGACACAATTAGAATCCAGGTATCTATCTTTCATGAGGAGAAGCAAACTTAAACCATAGGAGGAAAATATTAAGGACTGTACCTATTTAACACAGACTTAATTCTCTTATGTCCTCCTACCCCTGGGAATTTGATTTTTTTGAGGATTCTCTACTATAGTGCACGAGAAATGTCAAGAACATCCTTAAAGTGGCTTTCTGTGTAGCTGAACAGAAATGATAAAAGCAGATGATTCTTTAGGTTTGCTAACATGCCTTGGAATCAAGGCAGTAGGACTTTTTTTCTTCTTCCTTTAATTTATATTTGGAATTTTTCCCTTTCATTTAAATTTTTCTAGCTTGGGTGATAATTAACTTGTGGTTGCTAGCATGCAGGCTTTGCTGTTCAGAGAACCTGTTCTTGGAACATTAATTAGTGTTTTAATACTCATTAATTTCTGCCCCGAGCTCATGTCACATGCGGTGTAGAGTACCAACTCATCCATATCCTTAATGAGCTGACTACCGAACTAATGCTAATGTTTTTCCATATCAGTGTTGAGTATCAGTCAGAATTCTTCAAAATATTTTAGGGAAAAGGGAATTGGGTAACATTTTCAAAAAGAACTTTTTGAATGGCCACAAGTGTTTCTATAAGTAAGAAACTGCCTGAAGTGGAAGTATTTGTTTGTGACCATTGATTGCCTACATGTTTTTTGTTACTTTTAAATTATGTTTCACAGTGTCATAATCTCACATAAACAGATTCTTGCCCTGTTTTAGAGTTTTCTGTGTCATAAAGGCATTCTAGATGGAGGGCGTGGTATTTATATTCAGAATGTACACATGTGTGTCACTTTCTCCTCCTTTTTGGAATATCAGTAGCTTTGGAATAACTGGACACTAAAAGATGGTAAGAGGCTTTGTTTTCCTCTTCTGTTATGATGGAGAAGTAAGTTGTGTGACCCAAATCTGCTAGAATTTCCTCACCACTGCATATAAATTCTCTTCTGTATCTAAAAGCATCATCACTTTGCAGTACCCTGAAAATACATAACTCATAATACATAAAAATCACAAAGCAGCCTAGAGAATTGGGCAACCCTTGAGGGACAGCTGTATAAAAATCTCCGTAATGAGTGGCCCGTGCAATTCCCTGTGGCAGGTGGACAAACTTCCCCGAACTTCCTCAGTGCTGTGCTCAGCTTTCTCTGGGCTTCTGTGAACTCTGCTGTGAGGAAATGGTCCTGAGAATGGTCACCATTGAGATGGGGACTAGGCAAGCCATTGAATCCATGCCTGATGACTTACGGCGGCATGGGAAGATGCCAGGGAAAGGAGCCCCGCCAGTAGGATCTCCTGGGGTGGCGTGGGGCATGCCGTGGTGGCCCAGCACTGAGAGAACTTTTCTTTGCAGGATGGCCTTGCTGAGACGTTGAGTCAAACAGGTATTGATTTAATATGAAGACTAAACCTGTTCTAGAAGACATTCTCAGTGTATTGTTTGTTAACTACATAGTGTAGTAAAAGTGCACTTTCTGGCTTCTCGGTGTCTTGTTTAATGAGTTGAGAGACTGAGTTTTCTCCAGAATGAAAGACAAAATTCAGAGGCCTGAACAAGAACAGTTAACTGAGCATGCTGTGAGTATACTCTGGTCACACATAAGAGGTCATAAGAGATCGTAAGTGTCCCACATTGGTCTATAAACAGTATCATAGGTGACAACTGTACTCATTATAGATTTGTTCACCCGTAGTATATATAACATTTTTAGTATTTCAAACATCTGCAGATATTACTGAGTTTGCTGTTAGGTGTAATAAAGCCACTTACATGGGTTTAAATTCTGTTCTTGCTAAGCTGTGCTGATTCTGCGGTGGATAAATTTCAGCATAGTCACATCTAATGATTATCTCCAACTGCTTGCTTGCTAGAAAACCATCTTGGAAAAGAATGATATTATTTCATTATCTTTTAACAACGAAGTAGAAAATCGCTTCCTTCTTACTAGAATTGAATCAGCAGAATCTGTCTTTTTCTGTTTTAATAATTATTTGTTTCTAAAAATGCATCTGAATCTCCAGCCATCTTTTTCAGGGCTGGCTCAACTGGAGCAACAAGAAGAAGGAGATCAAAATAGCTTAGAAAGAAGACAGTTTTATTTTCCTCTCAAAAAAAGTATAAGGCAGCTAGCCCAGGGCCAGTCTGTGGAATCCCAGCTCCTCTGTTCCTGCCACACCCCACAAGGCTTCCATTTCCTGGTGGCTGCTGAGGGGTCAGCCGTGTCACCTCCACTTTCCAGCCAGCAGGAGGGTGGCAGTGGACAGAAGTGCCCGCTCTCTGTGAAGACTGGGCGAGACGGGGCTGTGCATTACATCTGTTTACGTGTTCCCGATGGAAACCTACTAAGATGTAGCTTTACTCCCATAGAAGAATGTGCCCTGCTAAAAATTAGGTCCTTATTGTCAAGCAAATCGGGGAAATGGATGTTAACTAGTAATCCTCCACACAAAGCAAAAGAGGTGCTTAGCAAGCCTTTTGGGGCGGGCCCCAAGGCTAAGGAACCTCACGCCACCTGGTGGCCAGGTGCCTAAATCTATCAGGTTTGGAAAACTAAAGACCAAAAAAATCTAATTATCAGATATTGCAATTGTACACAGCAAAAATCACAAAAAGACACACCTTTGTGGGAGGTGCTTCTCCCATGAGGAAATAATTTAACCTTGATTCTGAAACATGAAGTGTGCCCAAGAGTTTACGGGCATCTGTGGGATTTAAGATTAACTCAAGGGCTTCTCTGGCATAGGAAGCGCAGTAAGCCGCTGTCCCAAGGGCTGTCACATGTTTGATGCTGTGCTAGATAGAGTCTGCTGCTTTCCCAGGATAACTGGCTCCCAGACTGCCCTGCCGCAGTGTCTGTCCTCAAGAAGCTTGTGGTTTGCAGGGGAAGCGTGGTGCTTGTCAGTTTGCAGAGAAGTGATCTGGGGCCTGATTCCGTTGCTGAGTTCCTAGGCAGTGTGTTTTTGCACTAATGGGATTTCATGGTAAGGCCGCATTAAATGCTCCTTTGGTTTGGATGTAGTTTGGGTGTGTCCCAGTGGTTTATCTCTCAGGAGCTTGGTCCCCAGAATCCTGCTGGAAGAGGAAAGGAGGCATCACAGGAGATCCTTGGTCACTGAGGGCATGGCCTTTCAAAGGGATTAAACAGCTGATTAGGACTCTGCTAAGAGCTCCCAAGAGCCAATTGCTGTAAGAGTTAGGCTGACCCATGAACCAGGCCTGAAAGTGCCTATGGCTTCTTGTTTTGAGATACTGTTTCCTCTCTCAACACAAGTTCCTGCTGTGGGCCATCAACCCTCCTCAGGTATTTTGTTATAATAACAAGAATAGAATGATACTTATGCCTTTCAGTGGCATTGTTCACTGGAATTTGTCTAATTTGGTCCTCTCCTTTTACAGAGAAGGAAACAAATTCTGTCAATATAAGTAATTTAACAAAAGTTATACTGTTAATAACTGACAGAGCCAAGACTACAGACCTGTTTTGATCCTTCACATGTTGTTATCAGTATAGTTCATGTACTTCTCAGTAGCTTAGGATTTATTTTTGTTTTTATTTTTCTCACCTCTAAAATAGACTAAAGGCTTCTAATTCCCTAAGCTCTCTTACTTGTAAAAAGTATGTTTCTACATTAAGTATCTAGTGACTACTTCGAAGAAACTTAGGGAACCCATTAAATAATAGAAATACTCCCTGTATACAAGGGGAGAAAGACCCACAAATTCACTTTTTTGTTTTACATTTATATCATTTAATGCCTTTTAAATAATTTCAGTGGTAAATACTGCATATTAGAGTGTTCAGTTCTCTGATATTTCACTGCCTTGCCCATCTGTTTATCGCAGACACTCTTTATGATTATCTGTAGGGTTGTAGATTTAAAGTCTTAATGGTTGACTACCATGTGGCAGCTTGAATCCCTATTTAAAATATATTGGAAAATGAAATTTAAGTATTTCTGCTTCTGCTCTTGTTACATTTCTCTGCTGGTACTCAAATTCAGAATATTTACAGATTTACTTTCTAAACTAGCCCCAGACCTCTGCTTCTCATGCAATGAATGTGAATAGTAACTCTGCTATCCCAAGTAGGTGACTTTTGTTTCTCTAGTGTCTATTTGTGTGCAAGTATTTCTGCTTTCTGAACCAGGGAA
>PVLA01010170.1:0-66368 GCA_004027455.1 Hydrochoerus hydrochaeris | reverse complement strand
GGCAAAGAAATAGACCTGAGGATCAATGGAACAGATTAGAAGATGCAAGCACAACTACAAAGACACTCAGCCACCTGATATTTGACAAAGGGGCTAAATATGTCCACTGGAAGAAGGATAGTCTCTTTAATAAATGGTGTTGGAAAAATTGGCTCTCTACATGCCAAAGACTGAAACTAGATCCATGCATATCACCACGCACAAAACTAAAGTCTAAATGGATCAAATACCTCAATATTAAAACAGAAACAGTAAATCTCCTGGAAGACAAGGTAGGTAGAAGTCTTGGAGACATAGGGGTAGGCAGAGTATTGATGAACAAAGTGCAATCTGCACGGGAAACACTAAAAAGAATTAACAAATGGGATCTCACATGATTGAAAATTTCTGCACTTCAAAGGAAATCACCAACAGAGTGAAAAGAAAATCAACAGGGTGAGAAAAAATTTTAACCAGCAACCCATCAGACAAAGGACTTGTGTCTAGAATACATAAAGAATTGAAAACCATCAAGCACCCCAAATTCAAAGACCCTCTCCAAAAATGGGCATCTGAGATGAACACACAGTTCTCAGAGAAAGATATACAAATGGCAAATAAATACATGAAGAAATGTTCACCATCACTGGTCACTCAAGAAATGCAAATTAAAACAGCATTGAGATTCCACCTTACTCCAGAAAGAAAATCTTCCATCAAGAAATCAACTTATAACAAATGTTGGTGAGGCTGCGGGGAAAAAGGAACACTGCTCCACTGTTGGTGGGAATGTAGACTGGTGCAACCATTATGGAAATCCATATGGAGAATTCTCAGAAGACTCGGATAAGAAGCCCCATTCAATCCACCTATCCCCCTCCTGAGCATTTTCCCCAAAGAAGTGAAAAGTTCATATCACAGTGATATATGTGCACCCATGTTCATAGCTGCACAATTTGTGATTCCTAAATCCTGGAAACAATCAAGATGCCCATCAACTGCAGAGTGGATGAAATAGATGTGGCATTTTTATAAAATTGAATATTACTCAGCTATAAAAAAGGATGATCTTGAGGCCTTCATAGGCAAATGGAGGCAACTTGAGACTATCCTCATTAGTGAAATAAATAAGAATCATATTTATAAATATCACATTGTGTCTCTAGTGTAAAAAGTGAATAAGAACTACAAGAGTAATAAAACCAAAATGTGTAATTGCTATTGCAAAAGAGATGAAAAGAATGTGCTCTAAGGGATATAACTGCATGTATGCTTGAGTGTGTAAAATAGATGACTATATTGCTGAATCTTTGTTGGGTCTTTGAGCAGAACAGTTTGTAGTGTGACTGCTTGAATGTTTACTATGTACCCTTTAACTTTGTAACTTGAACAACTACATCCAGGATGACAGTAAGTAATTTATAAATTACTGATTTCTTAGTGGGACTTTTTCTCTTTCTCCTTTTTCTTTCTTTCTTTTAGAATTCTGTATTGTTTTTAACCTTTTTTCTGTTTTGCTTTTTTTCTTCTCTTTAAATAAAAATTTGAAAATATATAATTGCTATTGTAAAAAAGAGGAAATAAGAAGCACTATAAAAGATATAGCTGCATGTATGTTTAGGTGTGTGGGATTGATAACCATATTTCTAGGTTCTTATTGGACTCTTGAACAGATGTTTGCACTCTCACTGCTTTAGTGTCCACTTTGTGTGCTTTAATCCTGTAACTTGAATAACTATTTCTAAAAGAGCAATAGGTAATTTATCAACTAGTGATTTCTTACTATTTATCTTCTTTTCTTGAAATTCTGTAGTATTTCTACATTTTTCCTGTTTTTTTTTTCTTTTTAAATAAAAAAAGAGTCAGGTGACTCATGATCGAGCTGAGTTCACGGCCCTGCCAAGAGCGGGGATTGGTGACCTCCAAAGTCTTGACTGGAGGAGGTGTTGCAGCAGGGAGTGGAAACAGCTAGTTGAGCTGCATGACCTTTGGTGAGTCACGGGAACTGGATTCCCCAGATCAGCAGGCCCAGATGGGCAACATTTTGGAGTTGGGCAGGGCCGGCTTGAATCAAACCCTGAGGCAATGTCTGCTGCCTCCTAGTCCAAAACAGATTGGTGGGATCTGCTTGGGCTGGGCCACATCCCTGGTTGAAACCCAATTGCAGGGATGAGACTTTTCTGGGCCAGTGGCCTCCCCAGGGAACAAACAAATTTATTGAAGCATAAACTGGTTGACTGTCATAGGGAGAGGAGCCAGCTCTCAGCATACAACTCGCAGATCTGCAGCAGACTGGGGGGTGGTACTTCTCTAGCAAGTATGCTGCAGACACACTGTGAGCAATACGAAAAGCCCAGGAGACCTCCACCACCCACATGTCTGAAGGGGGCTGGAAACTTGACAAGACAAAAGGTCCCCAACTGCGGAACCAGGGAATGTGACTCCAACAGACATAAATGCAAAGGAGATTGAGAGCAGCAAACCTGTAATGTCATTGACAGCCTCATTGGAAATAAAGAAATACATCCATGACCTCATTGTCAAATTTAAATCTGAAATTCTAACTCAGGTGAAGCAAGATATAAGAAGATTAATAAAAGAAGTCCTGGGTAATCCTCAAGTAGACACAAATGAAAAAATAGAGGAACCCAGAGAAAGGAGAGAAGCCTTTGATGAAGAATATAAACAAAACCTAGAATATATGAAACAGATCCAAAGAGAATATCAGGAAATTAAAAACTCCAATGAAACCAGGCAAAACCTTTTAACAGAAACTAAAGACAAACTTTCAGAACTTGAAGATAGATTTGCAAAAGATGATCATGAAAGGAAGGCTCTCTTAAAAATAACAAGGAATCAGGAAGCAATGATACAAAGGCTAGAAGATGACAAGAGGATTTATAACCTAAGAATAAAATATGTGAATGAAGATGCAGCAACAAATACAAATGAAGTAAAAAGTCTATTCACAGAAATAATTAAGGAAAACTTCCCAAACATAGGTAATGGAAGTGAAGTTCAGATAAATGAGGCATACAGAACTCCAGCCAGCTACAAACAAAACAGATCTACACCCAGATATATAATGACCAGGATGCCAGAAATCCATCACAAGAACAGAATATTAATACTGGTCAGAGAAAAGAAACAGATTACCTATATGGGAAAACTCATCAAAAATCACAGCAGACTTCTCAGTGCAAACCATCAAATCCAGAAGAGCTTGAAGTGAAATATTCCAAGCCCTGAAAGAAAATAACCTCCAAACTAGAAAGATGTACCCTGCAAAACTGTCTCTCAAAATTAATGGAGAGACAAAATATTTCCACGACAAAGAGGAACTGGGGGAGTTTGTGACCACCAATCCAACCCTGCAAAGTATACTGAAGGAAATTCTAGAGAGAGAGAAGAAAATCACCAGGGTGCCAGGAATAATGGCAGAAAGACATCAAAGAAAGGGGCAGACAGTGGAATGAAGTAAACAAACAATGACCGAAAAAAAGCATGGCAGATATAAGATAGAGAAAATTGGTTATATCACTGTTTTATCTTGACTGATTTTATTTGAATCTGATATGCTTGAGAGTGTCGAGTCTGAGAGTAGGGGCAACTACTCTGAACATGACAGGATTCAATAGGATACCCATTCTGGTTTGATTGTTAACTGCTTTTGAAGTCCTATAATGCATCCAATGTTTAGATTTTATTAATAGTGTAATGCAATGCTAAGTTTATACTATATTTGACAATATAGTCAATTTTTTTGAAAATAACAAGAGACATCATAGTGACTACCATAGATAACCTAGTGTTGTGTTTTTGTATGTTCTTTTCATTTCGTGTTTCTCTAGGAATTTGTATTGCTGACTTTTTTTGATTTGTTTCTCCCTCTAATAAAGAAAGGCTAGGTATATGTGTAGAGAATTATACATGTGTAAAACTTGTAAGTATTTTATGAGAATGGATTATAGCTATTGTAAAGAAAAAAAGGAAAAGAGAGTATTCTAAATGATATAACTGCATGTAAGTTTCAGTTTGTGGAATTAATAACCATCTTTCTAAAGTTTTAGTTGAATGGATGAACAAAACTGACTTCAGTCTCACTGTTTGTATGTCCACTTTGTGGGCTTTACTTTTGTATCTTGAACAACTGCATCTAAGAGGAAAGTATGTAATTATCAACTAGTGATTTCTTACTGGTTACTATTTTTGGTTTTTTGTTTTATTTTATTTTTGAGATTTTGTATTGTTTGTACTCTCTGTTTCAAAATTTTTTCTGTGAATAAAAAATTTTTAAAAAGAAAAAAATTAAATAAATTACATATTTTCATCTTAGAAATAGTTGTTCAAGTTACACAATTAAAGCATACAAAGTAGATACTCAAACAGTGAGAGTGTAAACAGCTATGCATGCATGAATCTCTACATGTATTTCTATCCTTTCTGTATTAGATGGAAAAACAAAACTTAGCAAGACAAAAAAAAACAAATTCCTATAAAAACACGAAAACAAAAAATTGTATAAAACCACAGTACAAGGTGATCTACAATGTTTACTGTGTTGTTTCTTATTATCTTCAATAGAATGTCTATATCATCAGGCATAATTGAATTTAGCAGTATAATTGAGTATAACAGTAAATAGCAATATTAGTAAAAATAAAACATTGTAGACAGTATAAAACTTCAAAGGCATGTAATAATCAAACCATAGTGGATATTCTAGTGAATCTTGTCATCTTAAGTGCAGTTGTCTATATTCTCAGACTTGATACTGTCAATCATAACAGCTTTGAATAAAATCTAACAATACATAACAGTGATCTAACAAACCAGATTTGATTATGATCAGTCATGGTAAAACAGTGTAGGTTTTACAGAAATTTAGATTAAGTTAATAAGAAATTAACAATGATTACCATACTACATCCTGTTATTTTTGGGATTACTGTCTGTGCCCTGAAGTCTAGTAGAGGTAGAATGACTGGAACAGAGTATAATACATCTAACCAGAGTAGTGTGAGTAATGTGGGTTTTAAATCCTTATGCACAATTAACACTATAGTGTATCAAGGCCATCTATGTTAGAGATTCTAGTTATCTTTCTCTGCCTCATTTCTGCTATGCTATTTTTCTGCCTTTGTTTGTGTACCTTTCTCCTTCATTCTACTGCCTGCCCCACTCATTGAGGCCTTTCTGCCACTGTTCCTAAAATCCTGGTATTTTTTTTCTCTTTCTTTAGAATGTCCTTCAGTATACTCTGTAGGGTTGGATTGGTGATCACAAACTCCCCCAGTTCTTCTTTGTCATGGAAGCATCTTGTTTCTCCATCAACTTCTAGTGACAGTTTTGCTGGGTACATCAATCTGGGCTGGAGGTTATTGTCTTTCAGGGTTTGGAATACTTTGCTCCAAGCACTTCTTGATCTGATGGTCTGCATTGAGAAGTCAGCAGTGATTTTGATGGGCTTACTTTTATAAGTAGTCTGTTTCCTTTCTCTGATGGCTTTTAATATTCTGTTTTTATATTGAATTTCTGGTATCTTGATTATTATATGTCTGGGTGTATCTCTGTTTTGGTTGTACGTGGCTGGATTTCTGTATGCCTCACACATCCTAATGTCATTTTCTTTTCCCATGCTTGGGAAGTTTTCCTTAATTATTTCTGTGAATAGCCTTTGCAATTTGCCTGTTTGTATTCCTGCTTCTTTGTTCATGTTTCTTATTCTTAAATTGCAGATTCTCTCGTCATATTCTGGCCTTTGTGTTGTTACTGTTTCCTTGTTATTTTTTAGAGATCTTTTCTTTCATGATCACACATTGCAAAATTGTCTTCAAGTTTTGATAGTATATCCTTAGTTTCTTTTAAGGCATTTTGCCAGCTTTCAGTGGAGTTTTTAGTATTCTTGTAGTCTCTTTGTATCTGCTTCATGTATTCTATATTTTCTTTATATTCTTTATCGAATGTTTCTCTCCTTTTTTGTGTTTCTCCCTTCTTCCATCTGTATCATCCTGAGAGATGCTTCCTGAGAGCGTTTTTTATTAATCTACTTATATCTTGCTTTACCTCATTTAATATTTCAGTTTTGAGCTCGTCTGCAAGGTCCCAAAAATATCTCTTAATGTCCATTGAAGCCATGTCCGATGTTGTGTATTTGCTGCCCTCAGTCTACCTTGTTTTTCCCTCTCCTGGATCAGTGCTCTCAGGGTTCTGGGTTGGGGGCCTCCTCCTGCCTCTCTCTCCTGTCATTGTCCTGGCTTCCTCCACACAGGTTACAGTTCTGGTCCCAGCCCCCTTCCCTGTTGGCCACATTTCCTCCCAAGCATGCTGGCCAGGGACCTCTGCCCTCTCCTGCCTGCTGTTGTTAGTAAAGTGTAAGCAGTGGCTCCATATTCATGCCCTTCCCCACTGCACTAGCCAAATTTAAGGGGCCTTCACCTGTTTAATGCATGCTAGGCACAGGCAATCAATTTGGGATGGCTCATTGGGTCCTGGCCAGGGGCGCAGCCCAGTCCAAGCAAGTCCCACGAATCTGCTCTGGGGAGGGAGGAACCAACTGAAGTCACTTTCACTCCCAGTTCAGGCTCTTCCTGCCCGATTCCAACATGTGGCCCATTTGGTCACTCCCTTCCCGTGGAATGGGTCTCATTGCCAGCACTGACCATGGATTAATGAAGGATCCTTCACTGGCTCCACTCTCTGTTGGGCTCACCAACCCCCAACTTCAGCACTGCTGTGGTCCTGTGAGTGGCAGTGGGAATGAGTTTGGGTGACTCTGCCAGCCAGCATGGATTCAAGCTGGTGCAAACTTGGTGGGTCACTGCAAAAATGCTGTGTCCCATAATTTTTAGCTGTTTCAGTTGTAGTCCTGAAGTATTTGACTAGCTTTTTTACTTTTTAATTTCTTCCTGTGTCAAGAGGATCCATCTCCCTCTGTCTGAGTCTCTCCTGGTGTTTTATTCTGGCATATGAGTTGTTTCTCCCTGGAGGCTTTTTATTTTGTTGCTCACTGACCAGCCATCTTGACTTTTCCACTAAAAAGTTTTTGTACTGCAAAAGAAATTATCAAAAAAGTGAAAAAGAAAACCCACAGAATTGGAAAGAATCTTAGCCAACTATCCCTCAGACAAAGGACTTATATCCAGAACATATAAAGAATTGAAAAACATCAAGCCCCCCAAATTTAAAGACCCTCTCCAAAAATGGGCATCTGAGATGAACACACAGTTTTCAGATGAAGATATACAAATGGCAAATAAATACATGAAGAAATGTTCACCATCACTGGTCATTCAAGAAATGTAACTTAAAACAACATTGAGATTTTATCTCACCCTGGAAAGAATGCCTGCCTTCAAAAAAACATCTGATAACAAATGTTGCCAAGGCTGCAGGGAAAAAGGAACATTGCTCCACTGTTGGTGGGAGTGCAGACTGGTACAACCACTGTCAAGGTCAGTATGGAGAATCCTCAAAAACTAGGATTGGAAGTTCCATTCAATCCAGCTATTCCCATCCTGGGTATTTTACCAGAAAAATTGAAAAGGTCATGTCACATTGATATATGTGCACCCATGTTCATAGCAGCACAATTTGTGATAGCTAAATCTTGAAAACAACCACAATACCCATCAACTGCAGAGTGGATGAAAAAGATGTGGTATTTTTAGACAAAATAATACTACTCAGCTATAGAAAAGGATGATCTTGAGGCCTTTATCAGTAAATGGAGGCAATTTGAGAATATCCACATTAATGAAATAAATAAGACTCACATTAGTAAATATCACATTGTCTCTCTAGTGTAAAAAATGAATGGACAGAATAATGGTATCCAAAAATTATAATAGATATAAAAGTATAATAGATATAATAGATATTGTAAAATAAAAGGGAAGGAAAGTGCTCTAAAGGATATAACGGTATGTATAGTGTGTAAATAGATGACCATATTATTGAGCTTTTGTTAGATCATTGAACAGAAGAGTTTGTACTGTCAATGTTTGAGTGTCTAGCCAATTTTTATGCTTTGACTTTGTAATTTTAACAACTATTGTTAAATTAATAATATGTAATGTATCAACTAGCAACTTTACAATGTTAATTTTTTGAGCTCTGTATTCTACTTTTCTTTTTGCTTCTTCTTTTTTGTCTTTTTAAAATTTTGTTTTCTTTCTCTCTTATAAAAATAATGGAAACTGATGGTTGACTGCCAAAATATGTCCTCCTTCTATTACATAAAATTGAACTTGTGGTTCAGTACATGATTCTTCAACTTGACTGCATTGTGACTTGACTTGGAGTCAGGAATAGTCTTTCACTCTATGAATATTACCACGCATGATTTCTATTTCCAGGTTTCTCCTAAGATATTGAGGCACCTCTTACACATTCTCTTTCCCACCAGCTGGAACTTGTACAGACCTGAGAGAGGCCCAGCAATGAGGATGCATATGAAGACAATGCCCTGGAAGAATGATTGAGCTCATGATTAATGGAATCTAGATGACTCTGTGGGATAAAGCTCCTTTGATGATCTAGTTTGCCCATATCCAGTTCAGCTTTTATGAAATACGAGCCACTGTATGGTGGATTTCTTTGTTATATTTGCTTAGTCTTTCTTCTAATGTGAGGCTGAAGTTGAGGTTACCCAGCCAATAAGCAATGAAGCAGAGGTAAATGGCATGGAGTGCCCTTTTGTTGAAAGAAAAACCTAATGGCTTCACAAATACACAGTAGGGAAACTGGCACAACAGCCTCACATGTAAAGAAGGCTTCAAGAATTTTTAGTTGACAAAAAGATAAATATAACCCAATAGTGTGCTATTAATGGAGGAGGTGAGGGGTAAATACAGGCCTAGAATTGTGTCTTGTAGAATGAGGGCAATGATGATCAAAATGAAATGTGTGTAGACCCTGGCTGGTAATGTTCAGTTCACAGTGAAAACTCCTACTTCTTCAGTAGGACTTAAATACCTTATGAGAATAGTATTACACCTTACATAGTAGTCTGTGAGTACAAGAAAACTCGGTTACACCTTTTATTTTTGCCTACAATTCTCATGTGAATTGTATCTAGGTCAGACAATCTGGATGCCTCTAACAAAATGTAATCAGAGGAGACAAACCAGGATAGTGAATAAATTTAAAATTATGTCCCATAAGGAATATTCTTTGGACCTGATAGGGAAGATAATGGCTCACCACAATGAAGCAGAACCTCAGGAGGACAAAATATTAGATGGCCTCAAATATTTGTGGAGATCTCATGAGGAAGAGGAACAAAATGTATTCTAAATGGTATCTGAAAATCCTTAACTTCAAACAATGGCATGAAAACAAGCAATAACCCATATAATCCTAATGTATAAACACCTAGATCAAACAAGTAATTAAGTGATGCCCATTTAGATTTACAGAATGCTTCCCTTTATGAGAAGATTCACTGCAGTACTCTTTTAATAGTAATTTTCTCTATACATTTAAGATCTTTTATTTGCAAAACATCTTTCAGAATTATACTGAATCCCTCAGTTCCCTGGCATAGCACAGTTAGCAAGGATAATGTGAAGTGAGTTTCATAAAGGAACTGTTGATGAAAATGCAGGAGGGAGTAGGGAAAACTCAAGGAGAGAACTACTCAGGAGCTAGTAACAACAGGAAATGGAAGGGCTGTGGGGAAGGGAGATACTGGACCCTGTAGACAGTGAAGACTGTAAACTGAGTGAAATCAGCTACATGTCAAGGGCTGCAGCCTATGATGCCCCTACTGGAAGAAGACTGAGGAATAATACACTGAACATATTCCTCCTCTGGAAATCTGTCCCAGCTTCCCATTGGACAGGAAGCACATCTCAGGAATCTGTGCTTGTCAGTCTTTTAGAGTACAAGAGGTGGAGAATTGTCTTCAGGAACAAGCAGAAGTCTGTAAGGAAATATACTGTAGGCTGGATTTTTATCTATTAACCAGTCTGTCCTACAGCTTCACAAGTTTTTTCCATATGTAAGCAATATTAAAGGAACCATAGAGCAGTCTCCAAAACAAGCAGTGCAAGCTGATCTAGAATGAGAATGAAAACTCAGCATGGTGGAAATAAAACTGGTGATTTTTCATTTCTCTCCATTCACATGGATGAATACTCTCTTCCTTTTTAAACACATTCATTATTCAGATCAATATGCTTCTATTATGTGCTACACCTATGGTAAACCAAAGCCAGAAATAAATCTTGCTTCTGTAAAAAATGCCTAAACAATAAGATGCATGTTTTCATTTTATGAATCTTCAAATGATCCACTAGAAAAAGTCTGAATTCAAAACAAAAATCTAGTTGCAAAAGTTAGAGCCCTGAGGGGCAGGGAGGATAAGGATAAGCTAGAGTAATACTCACAAGGCTAAACATTTTGTTTGGGCTTTGAATTAGACAAGTATCCATTCAACATTCTCCTTTGCATAGAAAGAGTAAAGCATCTCAGGGGCAATTTTATTTCAACATGCCTCCTTCCTGTAAATAGCCTCTCTGTTATGGTGCATGATTTTTTTAAAAAAGGCCTTAGGCAGATTCACACATTTTCTGCTGCTACTCTTACCCCCACAGTACTTTTTCTTCTCTTTCTTACAGCATTCATTATTATGTTTCATAATTATGTAAGGTGTCTGACACCCTTGCTAGACTGTGAGCCCCTGAGAGGAAGGATCAGGATTTATTCATCTTTGCATCCTGCAGTCCCAGGAGTACCTCTGCCAGAGTACATACCCAATGAATACTTGTCAAATACATTAACAATGAAGCAGCCTTCTTTCCCTTGAGGAGAAGAATTCTTGTACTAAGAGAATATCATCTCTCCTATGTATTCTCAAGTGAAGCTAGTGGTTTGAATTTTTAAACTATTTTGTATTTTTATTTGCATGCACTACCCAAAGAAATATAAGATTTGTTCAACTGCATCACCTATAGTTGGGGTCAGCACATTTTTTATTAAAAAGGATCAGATAGAAACTATTTTAGGTTTTAAAGGTTGTATATTATAATTATAATTGACAACCCAAAAGTTTAACATATGTGACAGCATTGATATAAAGTAAGTGCTGAGACAGTAATCTGGTTAATACTCATATCAGAAAATTCAGTTTACTAAACTACATAATTCCCTAACATTTCTGCAATAATCAGTTTACGTATATGGCTTTGAGTGCTGCTTTAAATGCGTTGAGTTGACCTTAATTGATTCTCCGTTTGCCTTTCCAAGAGTAGCTTAATACAATAGAAATTTATTCTCTCCCGGCAATGGAGTCTAGAAGTCTGAAATCAAAGTATCATCCAGACAATACTCCCATGAGAACTCTTCCAGTTTCCAGGGGTCATCAGCAACCGTTGGCATTCCTTGGCTTGCAGATGGACTACTCCAATCTCTGCCTCTGTCAAATCATGGGATTCCTCCCCATATTTTTTTCTCTCTGTTTCTCTTATAAGGACACCAGTCATATTAGATTAAGGACCCACTCTGCTTCACTATGTCTCATATCAACTAATTGTTTCTGCAACACCCAATTTCCAAATAAAGTCATGTTCCAAAGTGCTGGAAGTTAGGACTTACATATATCTTTTGGGAAACATAATTCAATTCCCACTATTTTCTATCAGTAGTCATCATAATTTAACCAAGAAAGCATAGTGGTGCATGCCTGTAATCCCAGCACTAGAGAGGCAAAGGCCAGAGGATCATAATAAATTCAAAACCAGCCCGGGCTACATAGTGAGTTCAAGACCATCCTGAACATAGTGGTAGCAAGACCCTACCCAAAAAAGTAGTTACCATGGTTTAGTCCCCACAAAACATTGATCTGTGAACTGAAAGAAAAATATACTTTTCACGTAAAAATCAGTGGTGCATGGCAAGAGAATGGGATGGCATTAGAATTTCTGCATAGTGGAGGTTGCTTCTGGGAGGAGGAAGGAAAGAGAAAGGGAAGGAGAGGAACAGATTTGGGTGCAAATAATAGAACATTTCAATTGTATCTATAAAAAGGGGCTATTAAAGAAAATACACAAACAATTTACATTAATTGTAAATTCCTTGTATACACAGACATTTGTCATATAATCTGCAACCACTACTGAATTTTTTAAATTTTAAAAAACAAAAACAAGACAACTGTTGTCAATACAGCACTGGGTATAACAGATCATTTCTTCCTCTTCCTACACTGTGGTTAATCATATAAGAGGAATTTTCTCTGACTAGCTCTGACTAGGATGACCTTGGCAACCTTTAGCTCCAGTAGCATTGACTTCCAACCTAAATTAAGTAAACAAAAGATAATTCTGTGATATGGAAAAAACACAATTTTTTAAAAGTTTGAATTGAGATGACCATATCCCACCCTCTGTAGTGTGTTTCTGACTCTAGCCCAGCAGCTGTCCTTACACCTGGCTACCCCTGAAGGATCACCCAGAGGGCTTAGGGAAACATGAATCATTGGGTCCTCCACCAATGTTTCCAATAAGATCTGTGGTCAAGCCTCAGAATCTGTGTTTCTAACTAGTTCTTAGGTGATTGTGACACTGCTGGTCTGCAGACCTCCCTTTAAAAATCACTGAACTAAAGGAAAAATGAAATAAGGAAAAGCTTCATTTAAATCAAGGCCGATTTTTATGTGGCCAACTTATAACTGATAACAAACTTTTAAATCAATGGCAGAGTCCTTTTATATAATTACTTTAGAAGAGACATTAATACTGATTTATCAGAATGTGTTTGTGGTGGATTAAAAACTGGTGGTCAACTTAACACCAACTGAACTAAATCCACATGGTACTGAGTATAGACGGCCCATCTGAGGCCAGCATAAAAAGGAGACCTGGAGAGGAAGAGAAGCACTGTGGGTTCTCCTAAGAATTGTTGCTGTTTGGAGCTGTTAGTTCTTTTGAAGCTATTGATTCTGCTGGAGGAAGCCAGCTGTTGTCATGCTGGCTTCCCTGAAATGAACTCATCTGTTATCATCAGAGGAAATCGGGACCTTGTCTCTGAGAATGGCTACAGTTCACTTTGGAGGAGCTCTTATTCTTACTTTGAGCATTGTTTCCTGGCTCCAAAGGGGAAGATGTGTACTGATCAATCTCCAGGAGAAAATTGTCACTCTGGCTTCCTGATATAAACTTGGCTGTACTCATCATCAGAGAAGCGCAGGACCTCATTGTTGCTGAGGATGGCTGTGAGAATTTTCGTAGTCTTTATATTGAGCATTGCTTCTTGGCTCCACTTCAGAACCCTCAACCTACTGGCACAGATCCATCTTCCCACTGGCATAGACTCTCTAGCTTCTATCACTGACCTTTGGGCCTTCCCTGCACAAATCCATAAAATAGTCTTGCATGAGTCATTGTTGTGGGCTCTGGGCCTCCAGTTGGACCCTTGGAAAGCATTGTCATGGGCTCTGGGTCTTCAGGTAAACTCATGCAGGGCATTGCTGTGGGCTCAAAACCCTCAACTGTATTCCTTGGGTCTCAGTGTGTGGACAGATTTCCTGCACTTCTTGTATTTAACTCTTGGGTGACTATTACAAAATAATACTATAAATTATGTGTCCTGATTGCCTTGTTCTCCTTGAAAACCCCTAGCTACAACATTGATTAATTTATTTGGTACCAAACAGATCAAAGGGAAAGAAAGAGTCCCATGTGAGGTTAAAAATACCAAGTGTTGAGTTACTTAATATAAAGACAAAATTTTCCTAAAGAGATGTATACAATATGCAATACAAACTATAAAGCAATGGCTAGTGTCCTGTTTTGTTGATACATACAGAAAATTCCAATTTTCAATTTTGCAGCTTTGAGTGCTACTGCCCATAATAACTGCTCCCACTTAATTCCACCTGAGCCCATGTCATTTACCCTGTGCATCTTCCATTCCACCAGGTATCTTTCTAACTTACACCTGCCAAATTTTCAGATATTTTATATTTTGCTACTTGTTTCCACAAGTCTCCTATGATTATTCAAATTATTGCAATAGAAAATCTTTACAAATGCTCTCTTCAAAGAAGCATCTTGCTCTTTGAAATGTTTTAAAGACCCCTGTTTTACAGTTTGTATTTTACTACATATTTATTCTCAAAATCATTTGATGGCTAAATCATCATAAAGTTATGTTTTGGTTTTTCATTGTAGCCCAAAACCCATGTGTGAAAATCGTGGGGTAAAATATAAAAGCCAAAGTTTATCTACCTTTAAAATGCCATCTTCACAATGCTAATTTATCAAATGTCTCCAAAGTTCTCCATAGGAAGAAAAGGCAAACTTCTTATTTTCCCTATCACAGACTCCAATGCAACTAGAACTCTTAGTAAATTAAGCAGTATGAAATGAAAAAGCAAAAGTAATAAAAGCCTTCATCAAAATTCCTCATCTTCAATAAAAGAGGAAGAAGTCTTTTCATAACAACCACTTTTTTTCCCAGAACATGGATCCTTAGTGCTCAAAACATCACAGCATAGCAACAGCCTACTGAAAATTACTATAGTTTAGCAGTGTTCTAGATTGTATAGGTAACCCTAGGATTAAATTCAACAAAATAATTTCCACATTAATTTAAGAACTTTCCCCTCTGATTATTGAATGTAGGCTCCAGATTGTCTGTCAAAAACTATTATCCAACACCCCCAGGTTCCAAAAAACTGTGGTTAACACATGGAAAGCTTTAAAAAAGGAAGTTGTAGTCTATGATCTGAGTCAGCTTATCTAAAAAATGATCTCATGATAACTGACCAAAACTTTGGTGTAAACAAATGAGAACTAATGATAATAGTAATATATTAATCTCAGTTACCCAGAACAAGTTATTGTAGCTAATGCCATCTTTCATTCCAAAGAAGACTAAGCAGAAAAAAAAATGTTTTCTTCTTATTTTTCCAATACTGCTTCTAGTATATGGATATAGTGGGTATTAGGGACTGGCTAGGTTGTCTGTTCTAATACCCACTCTTCTCTGCCTTCCTGAATTACAGAGACTTGAAAATAATGAGCTCTATTTTCCAAACTCCATTGCAGCTAGGCCTGTAGATGAGATCTATATCCTATCTAACAGAGGCACTCACCTAATACCTGAGCCTAGTTGTATAGGAAGAAAGGCCAGGTATAACAAATTCATTTGGTGGGTGCAAATTGTAGTTGAGACAGCCTAGTTCCAATGCCAGCAGCAGACACCAGAGATTTCTGACATATCAGAAGTAGTTTCCCTATCACAGTAGAAGCAGCTCAGCTCCTGAGCCAACCCTTTAGTCACTGGCTCAAAGTTGAAGGATATAAAATCCATACTTAAAAATCAGGTGTATTTCTATGCACAAATAATGAACAAGCCAAAAAGATAATTAAGAAAGAAGACAATCCCATTTATATTAGCAGCAAAAGAGTAAAATCCTTAGGAATAAACTTAGCCAAAAAGGCTTATACAGTGAAAACCATAATACATGCCAAAAGACATCAAATACACAAATAAATGGAAAGATACCTCATATTCATAGACTGCAACATTTAATATTGTTCAAATGTTCATATTACCTAATACAACCTACTAATGCAATCCCTATCAAAATCCCAGCAGCACTTTTATGAAATTAAAAAAAGCCAAAATTCAAACAATTTCAAAGCACTTCACATAGCTAAAATAGTCCCAACAAGAGAAGAAACCTGAAGGCTTCACACTACTGAGTTTTAAAACATATCACAAAGCAACAGTTAAGAAAACAGTATGGTACTTGCAAAGGAAGACATGTAAACCAACAAAATACAGAGACCTTCATGTATATGATCTTCAACCAGGTACAAATATACACAACAGGAAAAGGATAACATGTTCTTCAACAAATAGTGTTGGAAAAACTGGATATTCAAATGGAAATGAATGGAGATGAATATTTATATCATGTACAAAAATTAACTCAAAATACGTTAGAGACCTTAAAATTAAAACTTGAAACTATAAAATTTCTCCAAGAAAACAAAGGGAAAAAGCTTTTTGATGCTAAGGTGGATAGTAATCTCTTGGATATGACAACAGAAGCACAGGCAACAAAAGCAAATACAAACAAAAAGGATTGCATCAAACTATAAATTTCCAAGCAGAAAACAATAAAGAGGGAAATGGCAAAACTTATTGAATGGGAGAAAATATTTGCAAACCATAAATTGCATAAGGGGTTAATATCCAGGAGTCATAAAATACCCCAACAACTCAAATACAAAAAACAATTTAAATTGACAAAGTATCAGGACAGAACATTTCTCCAAAGATATTCAAATTGCCAAAAGCATACAAAAAAATGTTCAGTATCACTAGTCATCAGGAAACTGCAAATCTAAACCACAGTGAGATATCATCTCACACCCTTAAGAATGGCTACTTTTTTCAAAAAACATTTTTATAGAAAAAAGGTAAGATGAAATTTCATAACAAGATAATAGAAAAATAATAACAGTTAATATATTGCATATTGTTCTGTTTAAATTAGTTACTCAGAGTAAAATATATGGGCATAAGAAATTCTCCAGTCAATATTAATGCAAACATTTCTTTGCTATGAACGAAGAGACATTAATAGTATAACTTGCATTTTTTATCCCTTTTCCCTTTCTTCCTTTCCTTTCCCCATCCTAGTTCCTTTTAAACAATTTCTTCCCATTTCACAATATCTATTGTACATTTGAGACCTTATATACTGCTTAAATTTCTCACATCAAAGAAACAATACAAAGTTTACTCATGTGAGACTGCATTCTTTAAGAGTATTATTCCAAATTGCATCCATTCACCTATAAAAGTCTCCAGTTTATCCTTCTGTATACTCAACAGTATTCCATTATATAGAAATACCACATCTTTTTAATCCATTCCTCAGTTCATGGGTGTTTGACTTGTTTCTGACATTTAGTTATTACAAATTGTGCTGCTATAAACATGGGTGCACATATATCACGATAGTATGACATTTTTAAATCTTCTGGGAAGATACTCAAAAGAGGAACATCTGGGTTGAACAGAATCTATAACCCTAGCTTTTTGAGTAATCTCCATATTGATTTCCAAAATGGTTGTATCGGTCTGCACTCCCACCAACAGTCGAGAAGGGTTCCTGTCTCCGCACAGACATTGTAGTATTTCTTATTGGTTGATTTCTTGATGGCACCCATTCTTTCTGGAGTAAGAAACAATCCCAATGTTGTTTAAATTTGCATTTCTTCAATGATCAATGACGTTGAACATTTTTTCGTATATTTATTTGCCATTTGTATTTCTTCCTCGGAAAAGTGTGTATTCATCTCAGATGCCCAGTTTTGGATTGAGACTTTGAATTTGGGAGATCTGAGTTTTCTCAATTATTTACATGTTCTAGATAGTCCCTTGAGAAAGAATTTGCTAAAAAATTTTCCCACTCTGTGGGCTGTCTTTTAACTCTGTTGGTGATTTCTTCTGATGTGAAAAAGTTTTTAATAAGAAAAGATACTAGATGTTGATTCTTTGAAGTATATCCCATGCAGTGTGGGTTTTGTTTGTGAAGATTTCTGCCTACCTGTTTGTCTTTAAGATTTTTACCTAATTTCTCTTATGGTAGATTTAGCGTTTTTGTTTTACTATTTAGACCTTTGATCCATTTTGATCTTGTTTTAGTGCATAGTGATAGACATGGGTCTAGTTTTAGTCTTGGAATGCTTAGAGCCAGTTTTGCCAGCACCACTTATTACATAAGATATCTTTCTTCAAGTGAACATATTTGGCACCTTGGTCAAAGATAATATGTTTGAGTGTCTTTGTAGTTGAGTCTGCATTTCAAATCTGTTCTCTGATCTTCATGTCTGGTTTTTTGCCAGTACCACAATAATTTTATCACAATGGTTTTGTAACATAATTTCAAGTCAAAAACTGTGATACCTCTTGCCTTGCCATAGTTGTTCAGAATTACTTTTGCTAGTCTAGGTCTCTTCTGGTTCCAAATGAATTTTAGGAATGTTTGCCCTAGTTCTGTGAGGTTTGTTAATGGTGTTTTGATCAGAATTGCATTTAAATCTATATAATAATTTTGAGAGTAGGGCCATTTTCACTATATTGGTTCTTCCTACCTGTGAGAAATGAATATCTTTCCATTTTATAAATCCTCTTTGATCATCTTTTTCAGGGTACTGTAATTTTCAATATATAGATGCTCTACTTCCTTGGTTAGGTTGATTCATAAGTATTTCATTTCTTCGATGCTATTGTGAAGGCTGTGGTTTTGCTAATTTCTCTATCAGTAAGTTTGTTGTTTGTGTACTAGAATGCTATTGATTTTTCAGAGTTGACTTTGTATCCAACTATGCTACTAATTTTGGTTACTAAATGTAGAAGTCTCTCAGTGGAGGTTCTGGGATCTTCTGTGTACAGAATCATGTCATCTGTGAATAATATTAATTTAACTTCTTCCTTTCCTATCCTTATTCTTTTATTTCTTTCTCTTCTATAATTAGTCTGGCTAATGTTTCCAGAACTATACTGAATAGGAGTAGTGATAATGGACATCCTTGACTTGTTCCTGATTTTAGAGTGCAAGTTTTCAGGTTTTGTCCATTTAATATAATGGTTTGTCATAGATGGTTTTTATCAGAATGAACTAAACACCATCTATTCTGATATTCTGTAGGTTTTTAATATGAATGAACATTGACCTTTGTCAAAAGCTTTTTCTGCACCTATCAAAAGGATCAAGCTTGTTTTTGGCTCTATTGATATGATGTATTACATTTATTTATTTGTGTATACTAAACCATATCTCCATTCCTGGACTGAAACCCATTTGGTCATAGCATATACTTTCCAAATGATTTGCTGCATTCTGTTTACTAGTATCTTACTGAGAATTTTTGTGTCTATGTTCATTACATAGATTGGTCTATAGTGCTCTTTTTTGATTGGGTCTTTCTCTGGTTTTGGTATCAGGGTAATACTTGCCTCCAGGAATAAGTTAGGGAGTATTTCTTCCTTTTCAATCACATGAAAGAGTTTGAGAATTATTAACATTAAATCTTCTCTAAATGTCTTTCTAGAATTCAGCTGTGAATCCATTGGGACATGAGCATTTCTTTGGTAAGTATTGAATTATGTTTTCAGTCTCATTAACTAATACACATTATTCAGAATTTTTATATCATCTTGATTCAGCTTGGATAATTAATACATATCTGGGAATCTATCCATTTCTTTTGTGTTTTCCACCCTATGAAAGTAAAGGTTTTCAATGTAGTTATTGATGATATTCTGAATTTTCACAGGATCTGTAGCAATTTCACCCTTTTCATTCCTCAATGCATGAATTTGAGTCTTTTCCTTCATTTTTTGATAAGGTTGAAGAATTTATCAATTTTTTATTGTTTCAAAGAATCAACTTTTCCATTCATTAATTCTTTCTGTTCTTTTCTTAGTCTCCATTGCATTAATTTCTGCTCTGAGCTTTATAATTTTCTCTCTTGTATGGGCCTTGTGTTTCTCTTACTCTTCTTTTTCTAGAAACTTTAAGTGCAACATTAGGTTGTTTATTTGTGTTCATTCTGTTTTCCTGATGTGAAAATTCACTGCTATAAATTTCCCTCTTAAGACTGCTTTCAGACACAGATTCCAGCTTTGGGCCCTCACCACGTGCTCTGGTGGAATTCCATCACATGGAGGGCGACTTTGAGCCTGCTCCCAGGCTGTAAGACCATGCGCTGCGTCCGAGACCACCCAGGGCTGCACACAGGGACTGGGGCCCAATCTGGCCACACCCAGCAACAACCAGGCAGCTAGCAGGACTCAGATTCCAGCTGTGGCCCTCATCATGCACTCTGGAAGAATCCCAGTGCATGGAGGGGGACTTTGAGCCTGCTCCCAGGTGGTAAGACCACACACTGAATCGCAGACCACCCCAGGCCACACACAAGGACGGGGGCCTAACCAGGCCATGCCCAGCTAATGCCACACAGTGAGCTGGACCCAGATTCCAGCTTTTGACCCTCACCACATGCTCTGTCAGAATCCCAGCACAGTGAAAGGGAATTTGAACCTGTTCCCAGGCAGTAAGATCACTCACTGTGTCTGAGACCACTGAGGGATGCACACAGGGATGGAGCCTAACCAGGCCATGCCCAAAGACTTCCAAGTAGACACTGGGACTCATTTCCAGTTTTGGGCCCTCACCATGCACTGTGGTGGAATCTCAGTGCACAGAAAGGGACTTTGAGCCTGCTCCCAGGCAGTAAGACCACGCACGGCAAGCCAGACTACACCAAGCCACACACAGGGATGGGGGCCCAACTGGGTCATGCTCAACAAATGCCAAGCAGTGAGACAGACCCAGATTCCAGCCTGAGACCCTGACCACACACACTGGCAGAATCCCAGAACACGTAAAATACATGGAATGTACCTCCAAGATGGCAAACCTTGGACTACAGCAGATTAACTGTGCCAGTGTGGTGAGTATGCCCCTAAAAGAGAGGTGTACAGTGAGTAAATAGGGTCAGTAGTAAAGCCCACTCCAACTAACTGTAAGACCTTGGTGAGTCTGAAAAGAGCATGGGTGACCACCTCCTATACACAGAAAACATCAGGCAGAGTGAAAATGGCAAAACAAAAAAGCAAAATGCAGACTCAAATATCTAGTCCACCAGAAGCAAGTGCAGGAGATACTGAAATAGAGGACGCCAAAGTAACACACTGGGAACCTCTGAAAAGATAGCAAGTGAAATAAAAAAACAACTCCATGAGGCTATAGAGGAAATCAAATTACATGTACTCTCCCATATGAAGGCAGAAATAACAACCATAGTGAAGGACTTGCTGAGTGCAGCCAAAGAAGAAATCAAGAAAAAACTACAGGAGCATGGGGAACTGATTGAAATCTTGAGTGAATAATATAGAAAACATGCAGAATTCATGAAACAAACTGAAAGAGATAACCAAAAGACAAGAAATTCTAGTCAAAGCTTGCAAAACTCCTTAAATGAAGCTGAGGATAAGATTTCCGACCTTGAGGACAGGAACACAAGTAGCGATCATGAAAGGATAGAACTTTTAAAAATAACAAAGCAGCATGAACTGATAATCCAACAGCTTCAAGATGATGCCAAGAGCAACAACATAAGATTAATAGGCATCAGGGAAGAGACAGGAGTCAAAGCAAATGATGTAGCCAAAATATTCACTGAAGTAATAGAAGAAAATTTCCTAAACATGGGGAAAGAATCTGATATGCAGATAAGTGAGGCATATAAAATGCCAGACAGTCACAATCAACATAAATCCACACCCAGACACATAAAAATTAAGATCTCAGACATGCAGCATAAAAACAAAATAGGAAAAGCTATTAGAGAAAAGACACAACTCACCTACCAAGGAAAGCCCATTAGAATCACAGCACACTTTACAGCACAAACCCTCAAGTCAAGAGGAGCCTGGAGAGAGGTATTTCAAGCCCTGAAAGAAAACAAATTTCAACCCAGAACGATGTACCCAGCAAAACTTTCATTCAAATTTAATGGAGAAACAAGATACTTCCATGAATGACAAAGAACAACTGAAGAAATTAACATCCACCAAATCAAACCTAGAAAGAGTAGTGAAAGATATACTATACAGAGACAAAAGTGATTACAATCCCCAAAACAACAACAGAAAGAAACCATCAGGTAGGATAAGCAATTAAATGAGGAGAAAAGCAGAAAGCAAACAACTGGAACATAACATGGCAAAGTCAAGCCAGTACATACCAGTGATATCCATAAATGTAAATGACCTCAATTCACCTACCAAAAGAAATAGACTGAGAGAATGGATCCCACAATATGCTGTATACAAGAAAAACATCTGACCCAAAAGGAAACTCATAGATGAAAAGTCAAAGGATAGAAAACAGTATTCCATGCAACAGGAACCCAGAAAAAAAGCAGGGAAAACTATTCTAATTGCAGACAATGTGAACTTCAAACCTGAAAGGATTAAAAGAGATAAAGAAGGTAACTACATACTCGTTATTGGAAAAATTCAAGAGGAAGATCTAACAATTATAAATATATATGCACTAAATTCAGGAGCATGCAGTTATGTAAGACAGACACTAATGGACAGGAAAAAACAAATACACAAGAACACAATTATAAGAGGGGATCTTAACAGCCCATTGTCACAAGGAGATAGATCAACTAGACAAAAAGTCAGCAAACAAATGACAGAACTGAATAATATCTGTGAGCAATTGGACTTAGTAGATGTTTACAGAGTGTTCCACCCAACCACATCAGAATACACATTCTTTTCAGCAGCACATGGGACATTCTCCAAAATAGACCATATATTACCCCATAAAACAATCTTAAATAAAAACAAAGGTATTGAAATTATCCCATGCATATCTGACCATAGCACACTGAAATTGGAAATTAATGGCAAAAGAAATTGCAAAACCTGCATTAATACATGGAAATTAAATAACAATCTTTTGAACAACCAGTGGACTACAGATGAAATTAAAGAAGAAATAAAGCAATACCTACAATTCAATGAAAACACAGAAACAACATACTGTAATCTATGGGATGCAATGAAAGCAGTCTTAAGAGGGAAATATATAGCAATGAATTGTCAAATCAAGGAAACAGAATGAGCAAAAATAAAAAACCTAATGCTCCATCTCAAGCTTCTAGAAAAAGAAGAGCAAGCAAAACCCAAAGTTCATGGACAACAAGAAATTGTAAAGATTAGAGCAGAAATCAATGCAATTGAAACTAAAAAAAAACACAAAGAATTAATGAATCAAAAGCAGGCTTTTTGAGAGAATTAAGAAAATTGACGAACTCCTAGCTAACCTTATCAAGAGAAAGAAAGAAAAAACCCAAATTCAAGAATGGAAAAGAGGGAAATTACTACAGATCCCATGGAAATTCAAAAGATCATCAATACCTACTTTGAAAATCTCTACTCACATAGAGTGGAAAAGAAAGAAGAAATGGACAGATTTCTACAAACATATGAACTACCAAAGCTCAACCAAGAAGATATAGCAATTTTGAACAACCCAATATCAGCTATTGAAATTGAAAACATAATTAAAAACTTTCCAACAAAGAAAAGCCCAGGTCCAGAAGGATTCACAGGTGAATTGTACAAGAAATTTAGAGAAGATTTGATGCCAATACTCCTTAAACTCTTCAATGAAATTGAAATGAAAGCAATCCTCCCCAAATCATTCCTGGAGGCAAGTATTACTCTGATACCAAAACCAGAGAAAGATCCAACCAAAAAGGAGAACTATAGACCAATCTCACTAATGAATATTGATGGAAAGATTCTCAATAAAATGGTGGTAAATAGAATTCAGCAAACCATTAAGAAGATTACACATCATGATCAAGTGGGGTTCATTCCAGGAATGCAGGGATGGTTTAACATCCACAAATCAATAAATGTAAAACATCACATCAACAGAGCCAAAAGCAAAAACCACATGGTCATCTCAATAGATGCAGAAAAAGCTTTTGACAAAGTCTGACACATGTTCATGATAAAAAGCCTTCAGAAGCTTGGAATACATGGCGTCTACCTAAACCTTATAAAGGCCATCTATGACAAACCAACAGCCAACATTATACTAAATGGACAAAAAAATGAATGCTTTCACTTTAAAATCAGAAACAAGACAAGGATGTCCACTATCACCACTCCTTTTCAATAGATATCTGGAAACACTAGCCAGGGAAATCAGATAAAAGAGAGAGAAATAAAAGTAATAAAGATAGGAAAGGAAGAATTAAATTATCACTATTTGCAGATGACATGATACTCTATAGAGAAGACCCCAAAAACTCCATTAAAAGACTGCTAGAGGTAATAAACAAGTTCAGCAGTGTAGCTGGATACAAAGTCAAAGCTCAAAAATCAATAGCATTCCTGTACACAAACAAAAAACTCACTGAGAGAGAAATTATGGAAATATTGCCCTTTAGAATAACATCCAAAAAGTGAAATACTTAGGAATCAACCTAACTAAAAATGTAAAAGACATATATGCTGAAAATTATACTACACTGAAAAAGGAGATTGAAGAAGATATTAGAAAATGAAAGGATATTCCTTGCTCTTGGCTAGGAAGAGCCAGCATTGTGAAAATGGCCATACTCCCCAAACTGTTATACAGATTTAACACAATCCCCATCAAAACATCATTGACATACCTCACAGATCTAGAGAAAACTCTCCTAAAATTCATTTGGAAAAGAAGAATCCTAGAATAGCAAAGGCAATTCTGGGCAACAAAGGCAAGGTAAGAGACATATCAATTCCTGACTTGAATCTATCCTACAAAGACTCAGTGATAAAATCAGCATGGTACTGGCAAAGAAATAGACCTTAGGATCAGTGGAACAGAATGAAAGATGCAAGCACAACTACAAAGACACTCAGCCACCTGATATTTGACAAAGGGGCTAAATATATCCACTGGAAGAAGGATAGCCTCTTTAATAAATGGTGTTGGAAAAATTGGTTCTCCACATGCCAAAGACTGAAACTAGATCCATACATATCACCATGCACAAAACTAAAGTCTAAATAGATCAAAGACCTAAATATTAAAACAGAAACACTAAATCTACTGGAAGACAAGGTAGGTAGAAGTCTTGGAGACACAGGGGTAGGCAGAGTATTGATGAACAAAATGCAAACTGCACAAGAAACTCTTCAAAGAACCAACAACAGGGATCTCATATTAGTGAAAAGTTTCTGCACTTCAAAGAGAATCACCAACAGAGTGAAAAGAAAATCCACAGAGTGGGAAAGAATTTTAGCCAGCAACCCCTCAGACAAAGGACTTATGTCCAGAACATATAAAGAATTGAAAAACATCAAGCCCCCCAAATTCAAAGACCCTCTCCAAAAATGGGCATCTGAGATGAACACACAGTTCTCAGAGAAAGATATACAAATGGCAAATAAATACATGAAGAAATGTTCACCATCACTGCTCATTCGAGAAATGCAAATTAAAACAACATTGAGAATTCACCTCACTTCAAAAAGAATAGCTGCCATGAAGAAAGCAACTGATAACAAATGTTGGTGAGGCTTCGGGGAAAAAGAAACACTGCTCCACTGTTTGTGGGAATGTAGACTGGTGCAACCACTATGGAAATCCATATGGAGAATCCTCAGAAGACTAGGATTGGAAGTTCCATTCAATCCAGCTATCCCCCTCCTGGGTATTTTCCCTGAAGAACTGAAAAGTTCATATCACAGTGATATATGTGCACCCATGTTCATAGCTGCACAATTTGTGATAGCTAAATCCAGAAACAACCAAGATGCCCATCAACTGCAGAGTGGATGAAAACTATGTGGCATTTTTATACAATGGAATATTACTCAGCTATAAAAATGATGATCTTGAGGCCTTCATAGGTAAATGGAGACAACTTGAGACAATCCTCATTGAAATAAGTAAGAATCATATTTATAAATATCACATTGTTTCTCTAGTGTAAAATTGATAAGAACTATAAGATTAATAAAACCCAAAATGTGTAATTGTTATTGTAAAAAAGAGAGAAAAAGAAAGGGCTCTATGGGATATAATTGCATGTATGTTTGAGTGTGTAAAATAGATCACCATGTTGCTGTATCTTTGTTGGATCTTTGAGCATAACTGTTTGCAGTCTCACTGTTTGAATGTGTACTATGTATCCATTAATTTTGTAACTTGAACAACTACATCCAAGATGATAATATGTAATTTATCAACTAGTGATTTCTTAATTTTTTCTCTTTTTTTCTTTTTTATTTTATAATTCTGTACTGTTGCTACCTTCTTTCTTTCGCTTTTTTCCTCTTTAAATAAAAATTTTTAAAAATGCACAATTGCTATTGTAAAAAAGAGAGGAAATAGGAATTGCTATAAAAGGTATAACTGCATGAATATTTAAGTGTGTAGGTTTGATAATCATACTTCTAAGTTCTTGTTGGATTGTTGAACAGATCTGTTTGCAGTCTCACTGCTTGAATATCTACTTTGCATGCTCTAATTCTGTAACTTGAACAACTATTTCTAAAAGGACAGTATGTCATTTATCAACCAGTGATCTCTTACTGTTTATAATTTTTTTTGAAAATCTGTGATATTTCTATGTTTTGTCTGCTTTTTTCTCTTTAAATAAAAAAAAATTTTAAGTCTTCTTTCATTGTATCCTATAATTTCTGGTATGCTGTATCTGCATTGTCATTTAGCTGTAGATATTTTAATTTCTTCATTTATTTTTTTGTTACCCATTGGTTGTTCAAGAGAGTTTTATATTATTTCCACATGTTTCTGGAGTTTTTGCAATGTCTTTTGCCATTAATTTCCAATTTCATTACACTATGATCTGTTACTATGCTTGGGATAATTTCAATTTCTTTGCATTTACTTAAAGATGTTTTGTGGCCTAGTGTATGGTCTGTTTTAGAGAATGTCCCATGTGTAGCTAAGAAGAATGTATATTCTGATATTGTTGGGTGAAGCACTCTGTAAACAACTATTAAGTTCATTTGTTCATGGGTGTGGCTCAGTTCTGATATTTCTTTGCTAGTTTTTTGGCCAGTTGAATTATTTCTTTGTAACAATGGGGTATTAAGTTCCTCAGTCACAATTGTGTTATTGCTTATTTGATTTTTCATGTCTATTAATATTTGTCTTATATAGTTGAGTGCTCCCTTATTTGGTGCATGTATAGTTATGATTGTTATCTCTTCCTCTTGAAGTTTTCCTCCACAAGTATGAAGTGACCTTTTTAAAATCTATTTGGATATTTCTTAGTTTGAAGTTCACATTGTCTACATACAGAATAGCTGTGCTTGCTTTTTATCTGAGATATTTTCCACTTTTTTCTTTTAGTCTATGAATTTCTTTTTGAGTTAAATGTGTTTCTTGCACACAGCATATTGTCAGATTTTGTTTCTTGATCTATTCTGTTAGTCTATGTCTTTTGATTGGTGAATTGAGGCCATTTACATTTATGGTTATAACTGATATGTATTGGTTTATTTTTGTCATGGTATTTTCCTGTTGTTGGTTCCCTGCTCTTCCCCTTTATTTAAATGCTTGCACTGCTTTGCTAGTTTCTTTCTGGTTTTGTTCTTGGAATTGTGTTCATTTATATTTCTGTCTAAATGTTTTTCAGTAATCTTGCTATGGTTGGTTTGGAGGTCATGGATTTCTTCAGTTGTTCTTTGTCAGGGAAGTATCTTATTTCTCCATTAATTTTGAAACACAGTTTTGGCAGGATTAGAAGATTTTTTTTCTTTGAGGGTTTGGAATATTTCATTCCAAGCTCTTCTTGACTAGAGGGCATATGTTGAGAAGTCTGCCATGATTTTAATGGGCTTTTACTTTGTAGGTGATCTGTTTCTTTTCTCTAACTGCTTTTGATATTCTGTACTTGTGCTGAGTTTCTCAAATCTTGATTATTACATGTCTTGGTGTGGTTTTATTTTGGTCATGACTAATGGGAGTTCTACATGCCTCACTTATCTGTATTTCTGATTCTTTTCTCATGCTTGGGAAATTTCTGCTATTGCTTCTGCAAATAGTCATTTTATGCCATTTGTGTTAACCCCTGCTTTTTCATTGACACCTATCAATCTTATATTCTTTTTCTTTGCATTGTCTTGCAACTGTTGAATTGTTATTTCCTGATCTCTCATTATTTTTAAGAGTGCTTTCCTTTCATGATCACTAGCTATAATTCTGTCTTCAAAGTCTCAGAGACTGTCTTCAGTTTCATTCAAATGGTTTTGCCCAGTTTCAATGGAATTTTTAATATCCAGAATATCTGTTTAAACCTGTTTCATCCACTCTATTTCTTTCCTATATAGATTATTCACAGTTTCCTTCATTTTCTTATTGTCTTGTTTTTTATATATCTCTACTCTGTTTGCTGATCATTCCCTTTATGATTGTTGTCATTTCTTTTGTTACCTAAGAGATTATTTCTGATCTGATTTCCTCTATAGTCTCATAGATTTGTTTCTTTACTTTGATTGCTATCATTTCAGAGATTTCTGGTGTGTGTCTTACATTTTCCTCTATCTCATTGTCTCCTGGACTTGTTCTGGGTGGGCTGGAGGCCTGAGATTGCATTTTGCCTGTCTTGTCATTTTCTATTTGGAAACATTTTATTTTGTTTCCTGTGTCAATCCTTGAAAGTTTTTGTAATAGGTAGCTAAATCACTATTATGAAGTTCTCTCTAGGAAGAGTCTGTTCTTCAGAGATGTCTTCTGTATGTAGAAGGTTCTCAAGTTTTTGTCTGTCCCATGATCCTACTTTACCAGTTAATTAAGTATGAGATGTTGTTATCTGTTTGGTTCAGTTCCTAGCCCTTTGGTGCTGTGCTGTGGTAAGGTTATTATCTCCAAAAGGTCCCAGTATTATTACAGAAGGTAAAACAACTATGACAACAGATATGACATGTTAGCTAAAGTAGTATATTTAGCAATAATAATAGCATTAAGCAAAACTTAGAAACTAATAAACTGTGGTAACTGTTAATATTGTACTTTAACCATAGGAGCAAAATCTACAATTATGTTATAGAACCAATCATAAATTGGGAGCTTGTATGCAAAATGTTTCCTTTGATAGAGTGATATTACCTTGTGGTGGGGAAATTAAAGAAAGTTTGTGGATAAAACAAAGATATCTTCAAAGAAAGTAAACTGCTATATTCAATTATACTGCTATATTCAATTATGTTTGATGATATAGACAATTCTATTGAAGATAATAAGAGAAAACACAGTAACCATTGTAGATCCCCTTGTACTATGGTTTTATATGAATTTTGGGTTTCATGTTTTTATAGGAATTTGTTTTGATTTGTCTTGCTATGTTTTGTTTTCCCCTCTAATACAGAAAGGATAGAAATACATGTAGAGACTCATGCATGCATAGCTGTTTACAGTCTCACTGTTTGAATATATAATCTGTATGCTTTAATTTTGTACCTTGAAAAACTATTTCTAAGAGGACAATATGTAATTTATCAACTAGTAATTTCTGATTGTTTATCTTTTTTAATTCTGTATTATTTCTACCCTTTTCATGTTTTTTTTCTCTTTAAATAAATCAATAAAATAAAATAAGGCAGTAAAAGAAGAGAAGAAGACAAGATGGCTGATCAGTGAGCAACAAAATACAGAGGCTCCCAGGAGAAACAACTCATATGCCAGAATAAAAAACCCAGACAGAGAGAGATGGAACCTCTTGACACAGGAAGAAATTGAAACATAAAAAAGCTTGTCAAATACTTTGGGACTACAACTGGAACAGCTAAAAATTATGGGACACAGTGTTTTTGCTGCAACCCACCAAGTTTGCACCAGCCTGAATTTGCAACAGTCTGAATCTGCCACAGCTGGCAGAGCCACCCAAACTCGTTCCCACCGCCACTCACGGGAAGCACAGCAGCACTTAAGTTGGGGGTTGGTGAGCCCAATGGAGAGTGGAGCCGGCAAAGGGACCTTCATTAATCCATGGTCAGTGCTGGGATTGGGACTTCCCCTATGGAAAGAGAGCAATGAAATGCATGACATGTTGGAATCTGGCAGGAGGAGCCTGAACTGGGAGCAACAGTGACTTCAGTTGGTTCCTCCCTCCCCAAAGCAGATTCCTGGGATTTTCTTGGACTGGGCTGTGCCCATGGCCAGGACCCAATGAGCCATCCAAAATTGATTCCCTGTGCCTAGCAAGCACTAACTGGGGGAAGGCCTCTGCAGTTTGGTTGGCCCGGTGGGGAGGGGCAGGCATAGGCAGCCGCTGCTTGTACCTCAGTGATAAGAGCAGTCAGGAGAGGGTGGAGGTCCCTCACCAGCATGCTTCAGAGGAAACATGGCCAACATTGAAGGGGGCTGGGACCTGCACTGTAACCTCCATGCAAGAAGTCAGGACCATGACAGGAGAGAGAGGCAGGAAGAGGCCCCCAGCCCAGAAACCTGAGAGCCCTGACCCAGGAGAGGGAAAAACAAGGGAGACTGAGGGCAGCAAACATGCAACAGCAGGCATGGCTTCAATGGACATTAAAAGATATCTTCGGGACCTTGTAGACAAGCTCAAAATTGAAATATTAAATTAGGTAAAGCAAGATATGAGTAGAGTAGTAAAAGAAATGCTCTCAGGGAGCATCTCTCAGGAAGATACAGATGGAATAAGGGAGGAACACAAAAAAGGAGAGAAACATTCGATAAAGAATATAAAGAAAATAGGCAGACTGAGGGGCAGTACTTTCCTAGCAAGTGCACTGCAGAAAAACTGTAAGCAAAACGAAAGGCCCAGAGACCTCCACCATCCACCCATCTGAAGGGGGCCAAAAACATGACAAGACAGAGAAAGAGCAAAAGGTCCCCCACTGCGGAAACAGGGAAAGTGAATTCAACAGAGGTAAATGCAGAGGAAGTTGAGAGCAGCAAACCTGTAATGTCAGAGACAGCCTCATCAGAAATAAAGAAATACATCTGTGATCTCATCATCGAATTTAAATCTGAAATTCTAACTCAGGTGAAGCAAGATATAAGAAGACTAATAAAAGAAGTCCTGGGTAATCCTCAAGTAGACACAAATGAAAGAGTAGAGGAACCCAGAGAAAGGAGAGAAGCCTTTGATGAAGAATATAAACAAAACCTAGAATATATGAAACAGATCCAAAGAGAATATCAGGAAATTAAAAACTCCATTGAAAGCCGGCAAAACCTTCTAACAGATACTAAAGACAAACTTTCAAAACTTGAAGATAGATTTGCAAAGTATGATCATGAAAGGAAGGATCTCTTAAAAATAACAAGGAACCAGGAAGGAATGATACAAAGCCTAGAAGATGACAAGAGGATTTATAACCTAAGAATAAAATATGTGAATGAAGATGCAGCAGCAAATACAAATGAAATAAAAAGTCTATTCACAGAAATAATTAAGGAAAACTTCCCAAGCATAGGTAACAGAAGTGAAGTTCAGATAAATGAGGCATATAGAACTCCAGCCAGCTACAAACAAAACAGATCTACACCCAGACATACAATAATCAGGATCCCAGAAATCCATCACAAGAACAGAATATTAAAAGTGGTCAGAGAAAAGAAACAGATTACCTATAAAGGAAAACTCATCAAAATCACAGTGGACTTCTCAATGCAAACCATCAAATCATGAAGAGCTTGGAGTGAAATATTCCAAGCCCTGAAAGAAAATAACCTCCAACCCAGAATGATGTACCCTGCAAAACTGTCTCTCAAAATTAATGGAGAGACAAGATAGTTCCACAACAAAGAGGAACTGGGGGAGTTAGTGACCACCAATCCAACCCTGCAAAGAATACTGAAGGGCATTCTAGAGAGAGAGAAGAAAACCACCAGGGTTCCAGGAATAATGGCAGAAAGGCCTCAAAGAAAGGGGAAGACAGTGGAATCCAGGAGAAAAGTAAACAAATAACAACAGAAAAATAGCATGGCAGAGATAAAACAGAGAAGATTGGTTATATCACTGTTTTATCTTGACTGATTTTATTTGAATCTGGTATGCTTGAGAGTGTCGAGTCTGAGAGTAGGGGCAACTACTCTGAAGATGACAGGATTCAATAGGATACCTATTCTGGTTTGACTGTTAAATGCCTTTGAAGTCCTGTAATGTCTCCAATGTTTAGATTTCATTAATAATGTAAAGCAATGCTAAGTTTATATTATATATGATGATATAGACAATTTTATTGAAAATAACTAGAGACATCATAGTGACTATCGTAGATCACCTAATGTTGTGTTTTTGTATGTTCTTTTCATTTCATGTTTCTCTAGGAATTTGTATTGCTGACTTATTTTGATTTGTTTCTCCCTCTAACACAGAAAGGCTAGGTATATGTGTAGAGACTTATACATGAGTAGAACTTCTAAGTAGTTTACAAGAATGTATTATAGTTATTGTAAAGGAAAAAAAGGAAAAGAGAATATTCTAAAGGATATAACTGCATGTATGTTTGAGAGTGTGGAATTAATAACCATGTTGCTAAAGTTTTAGTTGGATGGATGAGCAAAACTGAGTGCAGTCTCACTGTTTGGATGTCCACTTTGTGGGCTTTACTTTTGTAACTTGAACAGCTGCATCTAAGAGGAAAGTATATGATTATCAACTAGTGATTTTTACTGGTTACTATTTTTGGGGTTTTTTTGTTTTGTTTTGTTTTGTTTTGTTTTGTTTTTGAGATTTTGTATTTTTTCTACCCTCTTTCCATTTCAAAATTTTTTCTTTAAATAAAACAATTTTTTAAAAAAGCAAGAGAAAGAAAAGAAATTGCTCTAAAAGAGATAACTGTATGTAACCTTAAATGTGTAGGATTGATAACCATGTTACTAAGTGTTTGTTTGATTGGTGAATAGAACTATTTGCAGCCTCACTGTTTGAATGTCCACTTCGGAAGCTTTAATTTTGTAACTGGAACAACTATATCCAAGAAGACAATGTGTAATGTATCCCATAGTGATTTCTTACTGTTTATTTTTTTGAAATTCTGTACTGTTTCTACCCTTTTTTCTGTTTTGCCTCCCCCCTCTTTAAATAAAATTTTAAAAAAAGAATATGAAGAAAATATAGAATACATGAAGCAGATTCAAAGAGACTACGAGGAAATTAAAAACTCCATTTAAGGTTGGCAAGACTCCTTAAAAGAAACTAAGGATAGACTATCAAAACTTGAAGATAATTTGGCAGTGTTTGATGATGAAAGGAAAGATCTCTTAAAAATAACAAGGAAACAGGCAGTAACAATACAAAGGCTAGAAGATGACAAGAGAATCTACAATTTAAGAATAAGAAATGTGAACAAAGAAGCAGGAATACATACAGGTGAATTACAAAGGCTATTCATGCAAATAATTAGGGAAAACTTCCCAAACATGGGAAAAGAAAATGACATTTGGTTATGTGAGGCATACAGAACCCCAGCCACCTAAAAACAAAACAGAGCTACACCCAGACATATAATAATCAAGATGCCAGAAATTCAATATAAAAACAGAATATTAAAAGCCATCAGAGAAAAGAAACAGATTACCTATAAAGGTAAGCCCATCAGGATCATGGCTGACTTCTCCACACAGACCATCAGATCAAGAAGAGCTTGGAGTAAAATATTCCAAGCCCTGAAAGGAAATAACCTCCAGCCCAGATTGATGTACCCTGCAAAACTGTCACTAGAAATTAATGGAGAAACAAGATGCTTCCATGACAAAGAGGAACTGGGCGAGTTTGTGACCACCAATCCAACCCTACAGAGAATACTGAAGGACATTCTAGAGAGAGAGAAAAAATACCAGGATTTTAGGAACAGTGGCAGAAAGGCCTCAATGAGTGGGTCAGGCAGTAGAATGAAGGAGAAAAGTAGACAAACAGGCAGAAAAATAACATAGCAGAAATGAGACAGAGAAGGATGGCTAGAATCTCTAACATAGATGGCCTTGATACACTACATTGTTAATTGTACACCAGTATTTAAAACCCACATTATTCACACTACTCTGCTTAGATGTATTATATTCTATTCCAGTCATTCTATCTGTACTAGATTTGAGGGCACAGACAGTAATACCAAAAATAACAGGATATAGTATGGTAATCATCCTTAATTTCCTATTAAATTAATCTAAAGCTCTGTAAAACGTACACAGTTTTACCATGACTGATAATAATCAAATCTGGTTTGTTAGATCGCTGTTTTGTATTAATAGATTTTATTCAAAGCTGTTATGATTGATAGTATCAAGTGGGAGAGTATAGGCAACTGCACTTAAGATGACAAGATTCACTAGAATATCCACTATGGTTTGATTATTACCTGCCTTTGAAGTTTTATACTGTCTACAATGTTTTATTTTTATGAATGTTGTTATGTACTGATATACTGCTATATTCAGTTATGCCTAATGATATAGACAATTCTATTAAAGATAATAAGAAATAACAAAGGAATCATGGTAGACCTTCTTGTACTGTGGTTTTATAAGACTTTTGGGTTTCATGTTTTTATAGGAATTTGGTTTGTTTTGTCTTGCTATGTTTTGTTTTTCCATCTAATACAGAAAGGAGAGAAATACATGTACAGACTCATGCAGGCATAGCTGTTTACATTCTCACTGCCTGAATATCTACTTTGTATGCTTTAATTTTATAATTTGAACAACTGTTTCTAAGAAGACAATATGTAATTTATCAACTAGTGATTTCTTATTGCTTATCTTTGTTTTTTTTTTTGAAATTCTGTATTATCTCTACCCTTTACATTCTTTTGTTTCTCTTTAAATTAAAAAAAGAAAGAAAAATATAAAATATAGCACATGGGGACTAGGCCCTGGGGGCACCAGCTCTCAGGAGGCTGCAGTAATAGGTACATCACCAAGCCACATCATCAGATGGAGGAGAAATTCAATGGGGATGAGCTTGCCAGGCAGGACAGCAGCAGCCTTGAGCCAGTGGATGTTCCTAGCACTCAATTAACAAAGTATATTGTGCTACTCTGTTTCACTAAATATTTGAAAGCTGTGGGTCTTTTCGAATCATATGATATCCTAAAAACTGCTCACGTTGTTCAGTTCATTTTTATATTAAAACTTGGGACTGAATTTTTATGGCTTTGTTTCAAAAGTCATTTTCTTCTGGGAATACTATTACAAAACACAAGGATTCTGCTGTTATATGAACACAGTGACATTGTTGTTATCACTTTACTCAATGTTTTTTTCACTAGTTCTGGAGGAGGACCAGCAAAGACCAAGAGAGCTGGATTTTTTTTCCATTATTGCTGTAATCTGTTTATTGCTTTTTTGACAATGATGATCTCATGGCTAAAATGGCTGAGCATCCTGAAGGACATCATGAAAGTGCTCTAACTCACATGCTTTACACAGCAATTGCTTTCTTAGATGTGACAGATCACAAGGGTAGGGTACTGTTGCTAGTACTGACTTTGTGTTGTAGATTTGGTTTTCATACAGCTTCAAAAAAGCTCTCTAAAGATGTTGGTGTAGCCAAATGGCTTCAGGCTTTATCCCAATTTACTTCTTCTCTTGTGCCCATAAGTCATCATTCTTTCTGTGACAAGTGAGAGTAAAGTTGGATCTTGGTTTTCTCTCATTATATCTTTCATGATGGTTATCTTTTTTGTTATGATCTTGGATTTCTATGTGGACTCTATTTGTTCAGTCAAAATGTAGGTTTCTAAATGTGCCCACCATAGATCCCTTCCCATATTTATTAGTGCTCTCCTTTTTGGAAATTTTTAGACACCCCCAATAACAGACCAGCTTCAGGCTACAAACAGAGCTACACACCAGGAGAGTGTGGAGCACATTCTGTCTGGAGGAGTGGTTATGAGTGCTGTGTTCTTCATTTTGTCGGTCAACTTCTTATCATTTTCCTCTAGAAAGGAGAGAAAGGTACCCTTATTGGGTATTTTCCTGAAGAAAGACTTCTTTATAACTTCATGGATGATGCTTTTCAGCACAACTCTCAATCAATCTATACGTTTATTAAGGAATCACTAAAACAGATTCTTGAAGAGAGTGACTCTAGGCAGATATTTTACTTCTTATTTTACTTCTTTTACTTCTTGTGTTTTAATCTGCTCTTTACCTTTGTGGAATTATTCTACAGTGTGTCGACCAATAGTCTGGTTCTGTTCTCAGATGCATTTCAGATGCTCTTTGATTGCTCTGCTTTGGTCATGGGACTTTTTGCTGCTCTGATGAGTTGATGGAAAGCTACTCAGATTTTCTTCTATGGGTATGGTCAAATAGTAATTATCTCTGGATTCATTAATGGACTTTTTCTAGTAATAATAGCTTTTTTGTGTTTATTGAGTCAGTGACTAGATTGATTGATCCTCCAGAATTAGACACAAACATGTTGACACCAGTCTAAGTAGGAAAACTGACTGCAAACCTTACTGGTATCTGTGCCTTCAGCCATGCACATAGCCACAACCATGGAGCTTTGCAAAGAAGCCGTCACTCATCTGATCACAGCCATTCACATCACACACATGGACACAGTGACCATGGGCATGGTCACTAAGGCAGAGATATTAGTGCCAACAATGAGGGGTGTATTTCTGCATGTTTTCACAGACCCACTTGGCAGTATTGGTATAATTGTGTCTACAGTTCTGACAGAGCAGTTAAGGCAGTTCTTTGCCAATCCCCTCTGTTCATTTTTTATTGCTGCATTTGCATTTCTCAGTGTTGTCTGTCCCACTGATTGAAAATGCCTGTCAAGTTCTGCTTCTAAGGCTGCTGAAAGAACATGAGAAAATAACTAGACACTGCCTAAGAAAATAGAAGGATTAATATCATATCTAGACCCTTACTTTTGGTGTAAGTCTGCCAGTATTTAACAGGAAGAACTCATATACAGGTAACATCTGATGTGCTGGAACAAAGAGTAGTACAATAGGTTACTGGAATACTGGAGTAAACAATTTAACAATTAAAGTAGAAGAATAAGCATACTTTCAATATATATCTGGCCTTAATACTGGATTTCATGATGTTCTGGTTATGACAAAACAAATGGAATCCATTAAATACTGCAATGATGGGACTAACATCATGTGAAATAACTCAGGAGTACTCGCAGAGTATCAGCAATGAAGATTAAATAACTCAGTGTTTGTAATAATACTTGAAGGACGGAAATTATACATAATAGTACAAAAACTTTTAAAGCTCACTAGTACTTGGAGATTGGATCAAGGAATCATTCTTAAAATTTTAAACTACAGAATAAAACATTATTGGTACAAGAAAAATAAAATAAAATGAAGCAAGGGTTGCCAAAGACATACAGAAATCATCCCCCCACACTGTGTACTTACTGAGATTGTAAAATGGTGCAGCTGCTGTGGAAGACAAAAAAATTAAACCAGAACTGCATATGATCTAACAATTCCAGTTCAAGTGGTTTGATCCTCAGCACCATCAAGAACTAAATATTGAGAAAATATAAAGAACTCAAAAAAGATCCGTCCTCCCAGATTTAAAGACCCAATCCAAAAATGGGCATCTGAGATGAGCACACACTTCTCAATGAAGAAATACAAACAGCAAATAAATACATTTAAAAATGTTCAACATCACTTGTCATTCAAGAGGTGTAAGTTAAAACCACACTGAGATTTCATCTCACCCCATAAAGAATGGCTATCATCAAGAAATCAACCAATAACAAATTCTGGAGGAGATATGGGGGAAAAGGAACCCTTCTCCACTCTTGATGGGAATGCAACCACTGTAGAAATCACTGTAGAGTTTCCTCAAAAAACTAGGATTGGAGGTCCCATTCACCTAGCTATTCACCTTCTGGGTATCTTCCCAAAAGAATTAAAAACATCATACTACAGTGATATATGTGCACCCATGTTTATAGCAGCATAGTTTATAATAGCCAGATCTTGGAAACAATGTGAATGCCCATCAACTGAGGAATGGATCAAAAAGATGTGGCATTTTTATACAATAGAGTATTATTCAGACATAAAGAATGATAAACTGGACACTTTTACAGGTAAATGGATGCACCTTGAGAACATACTTAATAGTGAAATAAGACACAGATGTGTAAACATCATATTGTTTCATTAGTGTGAGAAGCTGAAAGAAAAAACATGTATATGTGTCTGCATATGTATATAAAATGATTAAGATAATTATACTACTGATTTCTATGAGTTCACTGAAGAGAAAGATTTGTGCTGCCATTGTTTGGACAATTGAATTCAGATTTTTTTATGCTTTGGGTGAATTATTTGGGGATGACAATTTGCAATGTATGTAACATTGTTGCACCCTGATATTCATGTGCTTTAAATTTTTGTTGTAGTCTTAATCTTCTTCTTCTTCTTCTTCTTCTTCTTCTTCTTCTTCTTCTTCTTCTTCTTCTTTTCTTCTTCTCCTTCCTCTTCTTCTTCTTTTTCTTCTTCCTTTCTTTCATTTTATTCTCAAAGTTGATTTGAAAAAATAAAATAAATTCATTTTTTAAAAACTAAAGTAAAATAAAAATGTGAGTTGAAATTCCATCTTTCACTCTTCCTTACTTTTCAAGTAAGGCAAAAAATTAAAGATTTGGACTATGACAATTTGGTTGTGGTTAGGGGTTGTCCTGGAATTCTGAAGAATAAGATATTGAGAACCAAGGCTCATGTTATGTTTCAAGCAAGCAATGCTAGCTACTGACCTTCAGTCTGTATTTCTTCTTCTAGTAAATAGCCACCCACTGATTATTTTCATTAGCTTTTTTCTCCCTTCAACTAGCTGAAATTTAGTATTTATAAGCCTCTGCATATATTTCTGCTTGTCTATTAATTGTGGACATGGTAGATGACAGAATTCCTCCTACTCCACTATTTTGCACCAGGGATGAGAATAATGTCAGGCCACATTGGAAGAGTCTTGACTAGTGTGTAAGTCTCCATAAAGGACTCACACCCTGGAGACAGAATTAAATCATTCATGGGTATCATGAAACTCACAGGTTGCATTAGAATCCTCACCTTCTCATGTAGTTGGCCCTTGTCCTTTTTTAATTATCCCAGTGCTCTAATGGGTCACACTTCTGGGGAGGAGAGCCTGCACTGGAAGTAATTTGACACTTGAAAGATGTGATTCAGGTCCTTCCATTTGTGGCTTCAAGACCCCAGGACACAGTTCTTTCCATGATCGAAGGGAAGTAAGTCTAGCATTCTAGTTAGTGGGAGGGAACTGAGCAAAAGAATTGGAAGCTACACATTATCAAATGGCACTGAGTATAACTTGGTCACACAGTTACATTTGGGATTCAAGGAGAGCTGGGACATAGATTCTAGTGTCTTGGGGAAGCAGAGAATGGATTTGAGGGACAATCAGTTGCCTTTCACAGTCCCTTTCTTAATCTATACAGTGGAATAAAATAGTGAACAAGGGCTAGAGTCCCCCTTGGTACTTGAATACCAAACAAGACACAATTAATGGTGGTTTGGAAGGTTAAGGGGAATAAAGAGATCAAAAGTGACATGCTATATACATGTACTGAACTCCTAAAACAAATATAACTTTTATATATGGCAAATGTATACTAATAGTTTCTTAAATCATTGGGAAAAATTAATAAAAGCACTTTCCCATTAAAAATGCTAGCCTGGCATACTGTCATCTTTTCCCAAATGTATTGCTGAGTGAGGACCTAGATAAGATAAAGGGAAACATGCTAAAAAGATATTGGCATTTGTGGAAGGATCTCAGTCAAGAAACAAATATTATTTCAAGCCCTAAAAGAAAACAACTTTCAACCCAGACTGATGCAAAACTGTCTTTCAAATTTAATGGAGAAGCAAGATAGATACATGACAAAGAACAACTGAAGAAATTCATGTCCACCAAAACAACCTTAGAAAGAGTTTTGAAAGACATCCTAGATACAAATTAAAATGACCACAACCCCCAGAATAACAACAGAAAGAAACCATCAGGCTGGACAAGAAATTAAACAAGAGAGAAAAGCAGGAAAACAACAATAGGAACACAATATGTCAAAGTCAAGCCAATACATATCAGTGATATTCACAAATGTAAATGGGCTCAATTCAACCTATCAAAAGAAACAGGTTGATGGAATGGATCAAGAAACAGGATCCCACAATATTCTGTATACAAGAAACACATCTGACTCAAAAAGAAACTCATAGATTAAAAGTCAAAGGATGGAAAACAGTTTTCCATGCAGCAGGAGCCCAGAAAAAACCAGGGGTAGCTATTCTGCTTGCAGACAAAGTGAACTTCAAACCTAAAAGGATTAAAAGAGATAAAGAAGGTCACTACATACTTATTAGTGGAACACTACAAGAACAACTAACAATTATAAATATATATGCGTGTATATAAATATATAATATTTATCTTATAAAACACAGGAGCACCCAACTATATAAGACAGGTACTAACGGACATGAAAAACCAAATACACAAGAACACAATTAAACAGGGTACCTTAAACACCCCATTGTCACAAAGAGATAGATCAACTAGACAAAAAGTCAGCAAAGAAATAGTAGAACTGAATCATACCTGTGAGCAATTGGACTTAGTAGATGTTTACAGAGTGTTCCATCCGATCACATCAGAATACACATTCTTCTCAGCTGCACATGGGACAGTCTCCAAAATAGACCATGTATTATCCCATAAAGTACTGTAAAGTAAATGCAAAGTTATTGAAATTATCCCATGCATAATATCTGACCATAGCACACTGAAATTGGAAATTAATGGCAAAAAACCCTGCAAAACCTGAATGAATACATGGAAATTAAATAACACCCTTTTTAACAACAAGTGGGCTACAGATGAAATTAAAGAAATAAAGCAATACTTACAATTCAATGAAAATGCAGAAACAATGTACTGTAATCTGTGGGATGCAGTGAAAGTGGTCTCAAGAGGGAAATATATAGCAATAAATTGTCATATCAAGAAAACAGAATGAGCACAAATAAACAACCTAATGCTTCATCTCAAGTTTCTAGAAAAAGAGGAGCAAGTTTAACCCAAAGCTCATAGAAGAGAAGAAATTGTAAAGATTAGAGCAGAAATCAATGCAATTGAAAATAAACAAACAATGCAAAGAAATAATGAATCAAAAAACTGATTTTTGGGAAATCCAAGATGGCCAACTCAGTGGTAGCACAATAGAGAGCCTCTCTGAAAAAAAAAAAAACACTCACATGCTAGAATCTAACAACATGGAGAAAGCAGACAAAAGGAGAGGAATTCTCATGACCTAGGAATAGGAAGAAAGTAAGGAAAAAGAAAAAGAAACAAGAAGAAGAAAAAGAAAAGAAGAAGAAGAAGAAGAAGAAGAAGAAGAAGAAGAAGAAGAAGAAGAAGAAGAAGAAGAAGAAGAAGAAGAGGAAGAGGAAGAGGAAGAAACATGGATGGAGGTCTGGAGCTGGGCAAGCTCTGGTCACTGTACCAGGCATGTCTTAGAGTCAGGCAACTCACAATTGAGCTGAGGTCAAGGCCCTGCTGAGAGTTGGGGTTGGTGAGCTTGAGACCCTTGGCTGGAGGAGGCACTGTGGCAGGGAGTGGAAACAGTGGGTTAAGCTGCAAGAACTTTGGTGAGTGATGGGAACTGGTTTCCCCAGAGTGGGAGGACTTGCTAGATGACATTTTGGAGTTGGGCAGGGCCGGCTTGAATCAAAACCTGAGGCAGCAGCTGTTGATGGCTTCTGGCCCAAAGCAGATTGGTGAGATCTGCTTGGGCTGGGCCAGGCCCCTGGTTGGAACCCAATAGCCAGGCACAAGGCTGTCCTGAGCCAGTGGCATCCCCAGGGAACACACAAACATGCTAAAGCACCCACTGATTGACTGACATAGGGGGAAGGGCTGGCTCCCAGCATGCAGTGGACTGGAGGGGTGGCACTTCCTAGCCAACATGCTGCAGAAAAACTGTAGGCAGTGCAAGGGGCCCAGAGACCTCCACCACCCACCCATCTGAAGGGGGCTGGAAACATGACGAGACAGAGAAAGAGCAAAAGGCCTCCAACTGCTGAACCAGGGAAAGTGAGTCCAGTAGAGGTAAATGCAGATGAGGTTGAGGGCAGCAAACATATAATATCAGACACGGCCTCATTGGAAATAAAGCAATACTTCCATGACCTCATCTACCAATTTAAATCTGAAATTCTAACTCAGGTGAAGCAAGATATAAGAAGATTAATAAAAGAAATCCTGGGTAACCCTCAAGTAGACACAAATGAAAGAATGGAGGAACCCAGAGAAAGGAGAGAAGCCTTTGATGAAGAATATAAACAAAATCTAGAATACATGAAACACATCCAAAGAGAATATCAGGAAATTAAAAACTCCATTGAAAGCTGGCAAAACCTTCTAACAGATACTAAAGACAAACTTTCAAAACTTGAAGATAGATTTGCAATGTATGATCGTGAAAGGAAGGATCTCTAAAAAATAACAAGGAACCAGGAAGCAACAATACAAAGGCTAGAAGACGATGTGAGGATTTATAACCTAAGAATTTAAAAATGTGAATGAAGATGCAGTGACAAATACAAATGAAATAAAAAGTCTATTCACAGAAATAATTAAGGAAAACTTCCCAAGCATAGGTAACAGAAGTGAAGTTCAGATACATGAGGCATACAGAACTCCAGCCAGCTACAACCAAAACAGATCTACACCCAGACATATAACAATCAGGACACCAGAAATCCATCACAAGAACAGAATATTAAAAGTGGTCAGAGAAAAACAGATTACCTATAAAGGAAAACTCATCAAAATCACTGCGGACTTCTCAATGCAAACCATCAAATCAAGAAGAGCTTGGAGCCAAATATTCTAAGCCCTGAAAGAAAATAACCTCCAACCCAGGCTGATGTATCCTGAAAAACTGTCTCTCAAAATTAATGGAGAGAAAAGATATTTCCACAACAAAGAGGAACTGGGGGAGTTCGTGACCACCAATCCACCCCTGCAAAGAATATTGAAGGACATTCTAGAGAGAGAGAAGAAAATCACCAGGATACCAGGAACAATGGCAAAAAGGCCTCAAAGAAAGGGGCAGACAGTGGAATGAAGGAGAAAAGTAAACAAACAACAATGACAGAAAATAGCATAGCAGAGACAAGACAGAGAAGATTGGTTATATAGCTGCTTTATTTTGACTGATTTTATTTGAATCTGGTATGCTTGAGACTATCAAGTCTGAGAATAGAGGCAACTACTCTAAAGATGACAAGATTCAATAGGATACCCATTCTGGTTTGTTTATTAACTGCCTTTAAAGTCCTATAATGTCTCCAATGTTTAGTTTTTATTAATAGTGTAATGCAATGCTAAGTTTAATTATACTATGTTTGATGATATAGACAATTTTATTGAAAATAACAAGGGACATCATCGTAACTACTGTACATCACCTAGTATTGTGGTTTTATATGTCCTTTTCATTTTGTGTTTCTCTAGGAATTTGCATTGTTGACTTGTTTTGATTTGCTTCTCCCTCTAATACAGAAAAGCTAGGTGTAAATGTAGAGACTTATAAATGTGTAGAACTCCTAAGTAGTTTATGAGACTGGATTATAGTTATTGTAAATAAAAAAGAGGGGAAAAGAAAGTATTCTAAAGTATCTAACTACATGTATGTTTAAGTGTGTAGGATTGATAATCATAATACTAAGTTTTTGTTGGATAGATGAACAGAACTGGTTGCAGTCTTACTGTTTAAATGCCCACTTTATAGGCTTTAGTTTTATAACTTGAACAACTATTTCTAAGAGGAAAATATTTAATTATCAACTAGTGATTTCTTACTGGTTACTATATTTGTTTTTTGTTTTGTTTTGTTTTTGAACTTTTGTATTATTTCTACTCTCTTTCTGTTTCAATTTTTTTCTTTAAATAAAAAAGCTGATTTTTTGAGAGAATAAACAAAATTGACAAATCCTTAGCAAACCTTATTAATAAAAATAAAGAAAAAATGCAAATTCATGCAATAAGGACTGAAAAGGGGGAAATTACTACAGATCCCATGGAGATTCAAAAGATCATGAATACCTACTTTGAAAATCTTGCTCCCCTGGGACCCCGCCCTCTTCTCAGAGACCATCTCACCACAGCGGGAACTCCAGCTAGAGATGTCCAGGCTGGCTTAGACTCCAACCTCCTCTGTGGCCCTGCCTTCTCCACTGATGACCTTTCAGGACCAGGGAACTCCAGCCAGAGCTCCCACCCTTTCTCCCAGAACCTTGGACTACAGTGAATTAACCATGCTAGCTTGAGGGGAGATTCAGTGACTGCCTCACCCAAACAGAAGATCTCAGCAGGCACCAGTCTGGTGCATATGCCCCTAAAATAGAGGTGTATAATGGGTAAATAGGCCCAGAAGTAAAGCTCCCTCCAACTAACTATAAGAGCTTAGTGAGTCTGACAAGAGTGGGAATGACTCTTCCCTGCACACAGAAAACATCAGGCAGAGTGAGGAGTGTGCAAATAAGGACTCCCCCAACTTGGAGAAAATCAAAAGGGCTTATAAGACACACAAGCACATAATAGGAACACAGTAGGGCCTCAGCCAACACAAATACTATAGACAGGGAGATTTGGTGACCTGAAGATAAACTAATAGCAGGAACTAAAAGTTGACCTACATCAATACTACTAGGCTTGACAGCCCATAAAGAATATAGAACTCACCCAACAGGCCCCACAGTGGGAAGTCATGTGAGTGGTCCACCTCTTCATTGTGGGGCCCAACAACTGGACAAATATCAACCTTACTTTAGGACCCCAAGATACGTACTAACAACAGTTGACACTAGTGGGACCAAATATTAACTCAAAAGTGGAAAATGGCAAAAGGAAAAGGCAAAATGCAATCTCAAACATCTAGCCCAACAGGGGCAAGTACAGGACTCACTGAAATAGAGGACTTCAAAAGTAACACACCAGAAGCCTCTGAAAAGATAGCAAGGAAAATAAAAACAATTCCATGAGGCTATAGAGGAAATTAAATTAGAAGTATTCTCTCATGTAAAGATAGAAATAACAACCTTAGTAAAGAAGTTGCTGAATGCAGCTAGAAGAAATAGAGAAAATGTACAGGAGCATGGGAAACTGATTGAAACCTTGAATGAACAATATAGAAAACATGCAGAATTCATGAAACAAACTGAAAGAGATATCCAAGAAACAAAAAATTCTATTCAAAGTGTGCAAAACCATATAAAGAAGTTGAGAATAGGATTTCAGACCTCAAGGACAGGATTGCAATTAGTGATCATGAAAGGATAGAATTTTTAAAAATAAAAAGCAGCATGAAGTGACAATCCAACAGCTTCAAGATGATGACAGGAGAAAAAAATATAAGGTTAATAGGCATCACTGAAGAGGCAGGAGTCAATGCAAATGACATAGCCAAAATATTCATAGAAGTAATAAAAGAAAATTACCAAAACATGGGGAAAAATCTGATATGCAGATAAGTGAGGAATATAGAATGCCAAACAGTCACAACTAACATAAATATACACCCAGACATATAATAATTAAGATCTCAGACATGCAGAATAAAAACAGAATACTAAAAGCTGTTGCAGAAATTATACCACTCACCTACCAAGGAAAGCCCATTAAAGTCACAGCACACTCTTCAGCACAAAGCCTCAAGTCAAGAAGAGCCTGAGGTGAGGTATTTCAAGCCCTGAAAGAAAAAAAAAACTTTCAACCCAGACTGACATACCCATCAAAAATTTCATTCAAATTTAATGGAGAAGCAAGATACTTCCATGACAAAGAACAACTGAAGAAATTCACAATCACCAAGCCAATCCTAGAAAGAGTATTGAAAGACATACTAGATAGAGATAAAAATGGCCACAACCCCCAGGACAACAATAGAAAGAAACCACCAGGTAAGACAAGCAACTAAACAAGGGGGAAAGCAGAATGCAAACAACTGGAACATAACATGGCAAAGTTGAGCCAGTACATATCAGTGATATCCATAGATGTAAATGATCTCAATTTACCTATCAAAAGAAATAGGCTGACAGAATGGATCAAGAAACATGATCCCACAATATGCTGTATACAAGAAACACATCTGGCCCAAAAGGAAACTCAGACATTAAAAGTCAAAGGATAGAAAACAGTATTCCATGCAACAGGAACCCAGAAAAAAGCAGGGGGAACAGTTATATTTGCAGACAAAGTGAACTTCAAACCTAAAAGGATTAAAAGAGATAAAGAAGGTCACTACATACTCATTAGTGGAAAGATTCAAAAGGAAGAACTAGTAATTATACATATATATGTACCAAATACAGGAGCACCCAACCATATAAGACAGGTACTAATGGACATGAAAAACCAGTTCCTCAAGAACACAATTAAAACAAAGGACGTTAACACCACATTGTCACAAAGAGATAAATCAACTAGACAAAAAATGAGAAAAGAAATAATAGAACTGAATCGTACCTGCAAGCAAGTGGACTTAGTAAATGTTTAGAGCGTTCCACCCAACCACATCAGAATACACATTCTTCTCAGCTGCACATGGGACAGTCTCCAAAATAGACCATGTATTATCCCATAAAGTAAATGCAAAGGTATTGAAATTATCCCATGCATAATATCTGACCATAGCACACTGAAATTGGAAATTAATGGCAAAAATCCCCTGCAAAACCTGAATGAATACATGGAAATCAAATAACACCCTTTTTAACAACAAATGGGCTACAAATGAAATTAAAGAAGAAATAAAGCAGTACCTATAATTCAATGAAAATGCAGAAACAAAGTACTGTAACTTGTGGGATACAATGAAAGCAGTCCTAAGAGGGAAATAGCAATAGTCATATCAAAAAAACAGAATGAGCACAAATAACCTAATGCTTCATCTCACGCTTCTAGAAAAAGAGGAGCAAGTTAAACCCAAAGCTAATAAAAGAGAGGATATTGTAAAGATTAGAGCAGAAATCAATGCAATTGAAACTAAACAAACAATACAAAAAAAATTAAGGAAGCAAAAAAGCTCATTTTTGAGAGAATAAAAAAATTGACAAACATCTAGGTAACCTCATAAAGAAAAAGAAAGAAAAAACCCAAATTCACACAATAAGGTCTGAAAAGGAGGAAATTACTACAGATTCCATGGAAATTCAAAAGATCGTGAATACCTACTTTGAAAATCTCTACTCACATAGAGTGGAAAACACAGAGGAAATGAACAGATTTCTAGAAACATATGAACTACCAAAGCTCAACCAAGAAGATATAGCAATTTTGAACAACCCAATATCAGCTATTAAAATTGAAAATGTAATTAAAAATTTACCAACAAAGAAAATCCCATGCTTTGATGGATTCATGGCTGAATTGTACAAGAAATTTAAAGACTTGATGCCAATACTCCTTAAAATCTTCAATGGAATTGAAAAGGAAGTGGTTCTCCCTAAATCATTCCCAGAGGCAAGTATCACTCTGATACTAAAACCAGAGAAAGATCAAACCAAAAAGGAGAACTATAGGCCAATCTCACTGATGAAACTGATGCAAAGATTCTCAATAAAATACTGGCAAATGGAATGCGGTAAATGGAATCATCAAGAAGATTATATAGCACAACCAAGTGGGATTCATTCCAGGAATGCAGGGATGGTTTAACATATGCAAACCAATAAATGTAATATACCACATAAACAGATCCAAAAACAAAAAACACATGGTCATCTCAATAGATGCAGAAAAAGCTTTTGATAAAGTCCAACACAAGTTCATGATAAAAACCCTTCAGAAACTCGGAATACATGGTGTATACCTCAATCTTGTAAAGGCCATCTATGACAAACCAACAGCCAACGTCATACTAAATAGACAAAAACTGAAAGCTTTCACTTTAAAATCAGGAACAAGAAAAACATATCCACTATCACCACTACTATTCAATATAGTTCTGGAAACATTAGCCAGGACAATCAGATAAAAGAGAAATAAAAGAAATAAAGACATGAAAGGAAGAAGTTAAATTATCACTATTTGTAGATGACATAATACTCCATATAGAAGACCCAAAAAACTCGATTAAAACACTATTAGAAATAATAAACCAATTCAGCAGTGCAGCTGGATACAAAGTCAGTGCTCAAAAATCAATACCAATCCTGTACACAAACAAAAGCTCACTGAGAGAGAAATTATGGATATATCATCTTTCACAATAGCATCTAAAAAAATACCTAGAAATCAACCTAACCAAGAATGTAAAAGACCTATATGATAAAAATTATATTATGCTAAAAAAGGATATTGAAGAAGATACTAGAAAATGGAAATATATTCCTTGCTCTTGGCTAGGAAGATCCAATATTGTGAAAATGGCCATACTCCCAAAACTGTTATACAGATTTAACACAATCCCAATCAAAACGCCATTGACATACTTCACAGATCTAGTGAAAATCATTTGGAAACAGAAGAAACCTATAATAGCAAAGGGGATTCTGGGCAACAAAGGCAAGACAGGAGGCATCACAATTCCTGACTTGAAACTGTACTACAAATCCACAGTGATAATATCAGCATGGTACTGGCAAAGAAATAGACCTTAGGATCAATGGAACAGATTAGAAGATACAAGCACAACTACAAAGACACTCAGCCACCTTATATTTGACAAGGGGGCTCAACATGTTCACTGGAAAAAAGATAGCCTCTTTAATAAATGGTGTTGGAAAAATTAGCTCTCCACCTGCAGAAGACTGAAACTAGAACTATGCCTATCACCATACACTAAACTAAAATCAAAATGGATCAAGGATCTAAATATTAAAACTGAAACACTAAATCTACTGGAAGACAAAGTAGGTAGAAGTCTTGGAGACACCGGGGTAGGCAGAGAATTCATGAGCAAAATGCAAACTGCAAGGGAACAACTTCAAAGAATCAACAACTGGGATCTCATATTACTGAAAAGTTTCTGCACCTAACTAAAAATGTAAAAGACCCATATGCTGAAAATTATACTACACTGAAAAAGGAGATTGAAGAAGATATTAGAAAATGGAAGGATATTCCTTGCTCTTGGCTAGGAAGATCCAACTTTGTGAAAATGGCCATACTCCCAAAACTGTTATACAGCTTTAATGCAATCCCAATCAAAATATCATCAATATACATTACAGATCTAGATAAAAAATTCCTAAAATTCATTTGGAACCAGAAGAAACCTAAAATAGCAAAGGCAATTCTGGGCAACAAAGGCAAGACAGGAGGCATCACAATTCCTGACTTGAAACTATACTACAAAGCCACAGTGATAAAATCAGCATGGTACTGGCAAAGAAATAGACCCTAAGATCAGTGGAACAGATTAGAAGATGCAAACACAACTACAAAGGCACTCAGCCTCCTGATACTTGACAAAGATGCTAAACATGTTCACTGGAAAAAAGATAGCCTCTTTAATAAATGGTGTTGGAAAAATAGGCTCTCCATATGCAGAAGACTGAAAATAGACCCATGTCTATCACCATACACTAAACTAAAATCAAAATGGATCAAGGATCTAAATATTAAAACTGAAACACTAAATCTACTGGAAGACAAAGTAGGGAAAAAATCTTTTACACATAGGGGTAGGGAGAGAATTCATGAATAAAACACAAACCACATGAGACATACTTCAAAGAATCAACAACTGGGATCTCATGTTACTAAAAAATTTTTGTACTTCAAAAGAAATCATCAACAAAGTGAAAAGAAAACCCACAGAATTGGAAAGAATCTTAGCCAAAAATCCCTCAAAGGACTTATATCCAGAACATATAAAGAATTGAAAAACATCAAGGTCCCCAAATTCAAAGACCCTCTCCAAAAATGGGCATCTGAGATGAACATACAGTTCTCAGATGAAGATATACAAATGGCAAATAAATACATGAAGAAATGTTCACCATCACTGGTCATTTGAGAAATGTAAATTAAAACAACACTGAGATTTCATCTCACCCTGGAAAGAATGCTACCTTCAAGAAAACAACTAACAAATGTTGGTGAGGCTGTGGGGAAAAAGGAACACTGCTCCACTGTTGGTGGCAATGTAGACTAGTGCAACCGCTATGGAAATCCATATGGAGAATTCTCAGAAGACTAGGATTGGAAGTTCCATGCAATCCAGCTATTCCCCTCCTCAGTATTTTCCCAGACAAATTGAAAAGGTCATGTCACATTGATGTATGTGCACCCATGTTCATAGCAGCACAATTTGTAATAGCTAAATCTTGGAAGCAACTAAAATGCCCATCAAATGCAGAGTGGATGAAAAAAATGTTGTATTTTTATGTGATGAAATACTACTCAGCTATAAAAAAGGATGATCTTGAGGCCTTTATTGGTAAATGGAGGCAATTGAGAATATCCACATTAGTGAAATAAACAAGACTCATATTAGTAAATATCACATTGTCTCTCTAGTGTAAAAAATAGAAAGAATGGACAGGATAATGTTATCCAGAAAATATAATAGATATAAAATTATAATAGATATAATAACTATTGTAAAAGTGAAAGTGAAGGAAAGTGCTCTAAAGCATATAACAGTATGCATCATGTGTAAAATAGATGACCATATTACTGAGCTTTTGTTATATCATTGAATAGAAGAGTTTGTACTGTCAATGTTTGAGTGTCTAGCCACTTTTTATGCTTTGACTTTGTAACTTTAACAACTATTAAGCTAACAATATGTAATGTATCAACCAGCAATTTTATGATGTTAATTTTTTTGAACTCTGTATTCTGCTTTTCTTTCTGTTTTTTCTATTTTGTCTTTTTAACAGTTTCCTTTCTTTCTCTCTTAAAATAAAAAAAGAAACAATTATTAAGAATAAACACCCTAACCAGGTGTGATGGTGCTTACCTGAAATTCCAGAACTCAAGAGGCTGAAGCAGGAGGATCAGGAGGATCACAGAGTTCATGGTCAGCTTGGACTATAAAGTCAGTTCAGGGCCATTCTGGACTGCATAGCAAATCCTGTTTCAAAAAGACAAATATAAACATCCTGAGGGTAACTGATCCATGAAAGATGTTTCAGAAATGCCAGCTAGTACCTGGCATGGTGGCACACATCTGTAATCCCAGCACTTGGGAGGCTGAGGCAGGAGGATTACTATGAGTCCAAGGCCAGCCTGGGCTACAGAACAAGACTCTGTCTCAAAAGAGAGAGAGCAGAGAGAGAGAACAAAAGAAAAGATCCCAGGTGGCATTTGATTACATGCAATCATATTGAATCTAGCAAAGCCTTTTCTACATTTGGTTAAGTAACTTTCTCCATCTTGCTTTTCATATGTCACTGATGCATTAAAGCCAATCTGTAGAGGAAGGAATTGTCAGATTTTACTGATCAAGTCCAAGATGGTCTTCTAAATGGATTTTTCTCTGGCTTTGTGCTCTTCATTTATCATATGCTATGATGTCATTAAACCCAAGGTCATCATACTGTCACCCTTTTACTGAAAATGAATTATATTTAATGACTAAAATACCCTTTTTGGAAATGGAAGGACCCAAGTAGCTGGTTTACTTAGGTACCAAACCAAGAATGCAATATCTCACCTCATTCTTTTGTCAGCACCTCCCAAGTCCATAATACTACCTGGTCCCCTAAATAAGTGCTACATTGACTATAATGCCCTGCAACAGGATGTCACACTTATGATATAGAGCAAAATAATCCAAACAACTGAATTTCATTGAAAATTATTTAAATGGAAACTGAAATTAACTTTAAAATATGTATTTGGAAAAATATAGCAGTTCTTCATTTCTTCTCCCTGAGCTGCTGATGGGACCTTGTGTTGGATAACACCTTAAAATGGGTAAAACTTTATGGGAAAAAAGGGCTTCTTTGTGGCTACTTTCCAAAAGCTTATATAACGTTCTATTTACTTTTACTAAAGGATGACATGAATACATGTTGAAGTGTGTAGCAAAGGAAGTGGCTGTCAGCAGATATTTCTAAAGGATTAATATTTTTTAAAAAATCAAATTGCTTTTCAGACTGAAAGAAAAAGATAATAAATGCTGGCAGAGCCACTGAGGCAATTTGCCTGGATCTCAGAAAGATATTCAATAACCTTTGGCACAGCTGTCTAATACACAAAATAAAATAATTTAAAAATCAATGCTAACATCCATACATGGAAATTATCCTAGCTGGAGTTTGACATACATTATTTTAAAGGTAATAGCATCAAATTGTTATGATTATTAAGCCAGAAAGTAACTCCAAATATTTACTGAGGCAAGACAAACCATCAAATAAAATTCCACTTTGAACAATAAAATACTTTTATGGAAAACATGTAGGGCTTCTCTCATAAACCTAAATATATCATATAAGTCCCACAATATTGTTAACTTTAATGGTTAGTCATTTCTCTTTTACAAAAAGAAATCACTCTTACCTGTCAATTCAAATGGAAATATCTTAAAATATGCCTTGGAATCCTGTTTGCCAAATCACAAAAGCAATTCCCAAGCAAAAAGGCTTTTATGACCAGATTTCAACATTAATTCCCATCACACCCTGTTTCTGCCATGTTCAGTAAGCTTTCATTATCTAAAGATATCCATTATTTCCAGAGCAGGCTGTTTCATTTCATCTTCATCATATACTGTTCTCTCCATCTCCAGTGCTCCTCCTGCCTCCTCTACCTCCACCACCCCAGCCCCACAGTCCAGCAAAATCTTTCTTATCTTGATCTCACTAAGAACTTGTTCCTGTGTCGTAAAGCAAATGAAACCATCCTTGATGATATGAAGCAGGGCTGGTCATCATTTTCTTTGCTACCTACAGTCCATACACCAACTTCAGACTCAGCTACAAATTATCATGATGTCCTGTTTCCATGCCAACAATCCCCTCAGGGGCATGAGCTCTCCAAGGATGTAGTCTAAACATCTTTGAGTTCCCAGGGTCTGCCCATAGCCACTGCAAGTGAAATCAATGAACTTACTCTAGTACAGCTGAGGTGCCCTGCCCATAGATTCCTGGCTCTTTTCAAAGCACACCAGCACAAGATGAGATTGTGAGTGCCTATGGTGTTTTGCTAAGGGCCCTTCTCTGGCTGCAAAAACCTGTTCTGCACATACCTAGGCTGAAGGTACTGAGAAGACAAGAGTTATGGAAGCAGCTTTCCATGATGACTCACATGAGTTAGTAACTCCAGTCCTCTCATTCCTTGGATAGGATGTCTGAGCTTTATAAATCAGATTAAGCTTGAGTTGTCCTCAATGTCACACCCTGACTTCATTGCCTTCTGCTCTTCCTTTCTCTTCCTTCATTTTCCCTCTCCCCTGCTGTTTCTCAGGACTACACCTCCCACATGAGCTACTTGCACTCAAATCTTTGTCTCCAGGTTGCCACTTGAAGGAATCCAAATTAAGAAAAGAAAATTCTGAGTTGAATATACCATGCTTAGGGTTATCAGTCCAGGTAGTTGTGTCCTCTTAGATATTACTTGGTTTAACTAGTTCTTTTTTATCATTATTTTTTTAATTTTTTTATTTAAGGAGAAAAAACAGAAAAAAGGTAGAAATATTACAGAATTTTTTTAAAAAAAGGATAAACAGTAAGAGATCACTGGTTGATAAATTACATATTGTTCTTTTAGAAATAGTTGTTCAACTTACAAAATTAGAGCATACAAAGTAGACATTCAAGCTGTTACCACAGCAAAGTTGTTTTTTTGTTTTTCTTGTACCGAGGATTGAACTCATGACCTTGTGCTTGCCAAGCAGGTGCTTAAACCACTGAGCTAAATCCCTGGCCCTTAACTAGTTCTTTTTACCAAATCCATCCTTTCAGAGATCATGTACCATGAAATTAAAAGTTTTGACTTATTCTTGAAACAATAGTAAGCTTTTACAAATTTCTTTTTTAAGAAAAAAAAACAATAAGAACAATGGTGCAAAATTTCAAAAAAAAAGATTGTAGGAGAGTAGCAATTGTTACCACACTGTGTATTGTTATCTTCAAAATAGCTGCTCATATTAAAAGATTTAGGCATGAAAAATTGATCAAACAATATAGGCACAAATTTTCAATGAACTAAACGCAATTAGTAGTACAATGATTTTAACTGTTTTGTTTATATATTTTTTCCTTTTCCCTTCCTTCCTTTCTCCTTTCCTGCATCCAAGTTTCTCTTTCCTTTTGAATAGTTTCTCCTCATTTCAAAAAATCTATTGTACATTTTGGATCTCACTTACGTTTTTAGCTTCTCACTTTAGGGAGACAATATGATGTTTACACATGAGTCTGAATTATTTCACTTAAGAGTATGGTCTCAAGTTGCATCCATTCTTCTATAGATGCCTCAAGTATATCCTTCTTTATGACTAATACTTCATTCCTTGCTTGATAGGCATTAGTGTTGCTTGCAAGATTTATCTATCACAAATTGTGTTGCTATAAACATAGCTGAACATGTATCACTGTGGTATGATGTTTTTAATTCTTCTGGGGAAATACAAGGGGAATAGCTGGGACCTCTAATCCTAGTTTTTTGAGGAAGCTCCACACTGTTTTCCACAGTAGTTGTACCAGTCAACATTCCCACCAACAGTGGAAAAGGGTTCATTTTCCCCTGCAGCCCCTCCAGTATGTCTTACTGGTTGATTTCTTTATGGTAGCCATTCTTACTGGGATGATGTGGAATCTCAGTGTTGATTTAATTTGCATCACTCTAATGACCAATGATGTTGAACATTTTCTCATCATTCATTTGCTATTTGTATTTCTTCATCTGAGAAGTGTGTGCTCATCTCACATGCCCATTTTTGGATTGGATCTTTGAATCTGGGAGGACTGATTTTTTTTCAATTCTTCTTATGTTCTAGATATTAGTTCTTTCTCTGAGGCTAAAATTGTTTCCCACTCTGTGGGTTGTCTTTACACTCTATTGATGATTCTTCTGATGTGCAAAATCTTTTTAATAGGATGAGGTTTCAGTTGTTGAATCTTAGAAGGGTTTCCCATGCAGTTTGGATTTTGTTCATAAAGTCTCTACTTACCAATGTGTCTTCAATATTTTTACCTACTTTTTTCCGGTAGATTTAATATTTCTCTTTTAATGGCTAGGTCTTTGATCCATTTTGGTCTTGTTTTACTTCAGGGCGATAGACATGGGTCTAGTTTTAGTCTTCATCATATAGAGAGCCAGCTTTTTCAACACCATTTACTAAAGAGACTATCTTTTTTCCGTAGTGAACATGTTTGGCCCCTTTGTCAAACATAAGGTTGTTGAGTGTCTTTGTAGTTCTACCTTTACCTTCTAATCTGTTCCATTGACCCTTTGGTCTGTTTTGTTGTTGTTGTTGTTGTTGTTTGTTTCTTTGTTTTTGTTTTTGTTTTTTGCCAGTATCATTATTTTATTACATTGACTTTGTAGTATAATTTCAAGTCAGGGATTGTGATGCCTCTTACTTTGCCTTTGTTGCCTAAGATTTCCTTAGCTATTTTAGGTCTCTTTTGTTTCCAAATGAATTTTAGGAATGTTTTCTCTAGTTCTTCAAGATTTGTTGATGATATTTTGATCAGGATTGCATTAAATCTGCATAACAATTTTGAGAGTAGGGCCATTTTCACTATATTGGTTCTTCCTATCTGTGAGCAAGGGATATCTTATATTTTTCTGATATTCTTCTTGATCTTCTTTTTCAGAGTACTGTAATTTTCAATATATAGATGTCCTACTTCCTTGGTTAGATTGATTCCTAAGTATTTCATTTTTTTGGATGCTATTATGAAAGGTGTTGTTTCCATAATTTGTCTCTCAGTGAATTTGTTGTTTGGGTACCGGAATGCTATTGATTTCTGAGGGTTGACTTTGTATCCAGCTATGCTACTCACTTTGGATATTAACTCCAGGAGTCTATTGGTGCAGTTTTTGGGGTCTTCTATGTAGAGTATCATGTCATCTGTGAATAATGATAATTAAGCTTCTTCCTTTCTTATCCTTGCTCCTTTTATTTCTCATTCTTGTCTAATTGCTCTGGCTAATATTTCCAGAACAATATTAAGTATGATTGGTGATAGTGGACATCCTTGTCTTGTTCCTGATTTTAGAGTGAAAGTTTTCAGTTTTTTGTTTATTTAGTATGATGTTGGTTGTTGGTTTGTCATAGGTGGCTTTTATCAGATCGAGGTAAAGACTATCTATTACAATTTTATGCAGGGTTTTTATCATGAATGAGTGCTGGACTTTATCAAAAGCTTTTTCTTTATCTATCCAGATGATTATGTGATTTTTTTATTTGACCCTATTGATATGATATATTACATTTATTGATTCACATATGACAAACCATCCCTGCATTCTTGGGATGAATCCAACTTAGTCGTGGTGTATAATCTTCTAGATGATTTTCTAGTATCTTATTGAGAATTTTTTCACCTATGTTCATTAGGAGATTGGCCTGTAGTGTACTTTTTTGGTTGGATCTTTCTCTGATTTTGATATCAGGGTAATACTTACCTCCAGGAATGAGTTAGGGTGTATTGCTTCCCTTTCAATTTCATTAAAAAGTTTGAGGAATGTTAGCATTAAATCTTATCTAAATTTCTTTCTAGAATTCAGGAGTGAGTCCATAAGGACCTGAGCTTTTCTTTTTTGCTAATTTTTAAATTACATTTTCAATTTTAATAACTAATATTGGATTATTCAGAATTTTTGTATCTTCTTGATTCAGCTTTGGTAATTAATACATAACTAGGAATCTGTCAAATTCTTCTGTGCTTTCCATCCTACAAGAATAAAGATTTTTTAAGTAGGTATTGAGGATCTTCTCAATTTCCACAGAATCTGTAGTGATTTCACCATTTTACTCCTCAGTGTATGAATTTGAACTTTTTATTTTTCTGATAAAGTTGACTAAGGGTTTACCCATTTTACTTATTCTTTCAAAAAATCGACTCTTCCATTCATTAATTCTTGCTATTGTTTCTTAGTCTCCATTGTGTTAATTTCTGCTTTGATCTTAATTTTCTCTCTTCTATGAGCTTTGGGCTTAACTTGCTTTTCTTTTTCTAGAAGCTTGAGGTGCAACATTAGGTTGCTTATTTGTACTCATTTTGTTTTCCTGATGTGAGAATTCACTGCTATAAATTTTCCTCTTAAAACAATTTTCATCATGCCCCATAAGTTCTGGTACATTGTATCTGCATACTCATTTAGCTACAGATATTGTTTAATTTCTTCATTTATTTCATCTGTTACCCATTGGTTGTTCAAGAGAGTTTTGTATAATTTCCATATATTTATGGAATTTTTGCAGTATCTTTTGCCATTAATTTCTAATTTCATTGCACTATGGTCAATATTATGCATGGGATAATTTCAATTTCTTTGCATTTACTTAAGCATGTTCTGTGGGGTAGTGTATGGTCTGTTTTGTCAGCAGTTAAACTGTACTTAGTTACTGTACTACCTTAGCTATGATTTTTTTAGAAGCAAATATGAATGATATTGAAGAAAGGCATAGCTCAATCATTCAATTCTTCCTATAAAGCCCCCACTTTTTTTCCAGGAGCTGATTTCAAAGTCAAACAGTAGAGTCTAAAACAGAAATCAAGATCTAGGCTCCACTTGAGATTCCACTAGTGATTTTTCTCAAGTTTCGTGGGTTCAGCTGCCACATCTGTTAATCAGGACAAATGACAGTTGCATCCATTTACCTACAAATGACTCAAGTTTATCTTTCTTTACGGCACAGTAGTATTCTATTGTGTGTAAATACCGCATTTTTTACCTGCCCCTCTGTTGATGGACATACTGTATAGACTGCTTCCAACATTTAGCTATTATAAAGTGTGCTGCTATAAACATGGGGATGTATATATCCCTGTAACATGATGTTTTTAACACTTTCAGGAGGATAACTAGAAGGGAAATAGCTGGATCAAGTGGAATTTCTAGTTTTAGTTTTTTGAAGACTCTCCATACTGATTTCCATGGTGGTTGTACCAATTTAAGCTGTCACCAACAGTGGAGGAGGGTTCGTTTTTCCACACAGCCCTTCCAGCATTTGCTATTATTTGATTTCTTGATAATAGCCACTCTTTCTACAATAAGATGATATCATAAAATAGGTAAAATATTTAACACATGAGCATAAGCTGGGACTGTCTGAACAGAACCCCAATGGCATAAGAAATAATCCTGATAACAAATGGGATCATATCAAATTAAAAAGCTTCTTCACAACAAAGTCAACAACCAACAGAGTAAAAGACAACCTACAGAATGGGACAAAAAATTACTGGCTATTCCTTGGACAGAGGACTAACATCTAGAATATATGAAGAACTGAAAAGTATTTGACTCCCCCAAAAAATAAAAGATTGCATCAAAAATGGGCAACCAAAGTGGATAGAAGAAATACAAATGATCAATAAATACATAAAAAGATTTTGACATCACTGGCCATTAGAGAAATGCAATTTTCTCCTCAGAGTAGGGAGAATGTCCTAAACCTAGTGGTAATAGTTGCACAAGTTTGTAAACATACTAAAACACACTGAATTGTAGACTAAACAAGTAAAATTTATGGCATTTGAATTCTATCTCAATTTTAAAGATCGTATATTATGTGACTCCATCTAGGTAACATTTTTGAAGTGATAAAATTATAATGATAAAGAGCACATTAATGGTTGACAAGGATTAGGGTGGAGGAAGGATTTGACTACAGTGGAGTAATGCAAGAGATTTTGTAGCAGTAAAACAGTTCTCTTGCACAAATCTTTATGAGCTATGGAAATGTGTAGGGCTATACAAAAGGAGAAAGAGCAAAAACAAGTGAAATCCACTTAAACTGGACTCCTCTTTGTTAACCTTTGTCAGTGAACTTCCCCCCACACCAGCACTCTCTGTTACTGTTGCTGCTCTTCTTTGTCTCACCCCAAGCATCAAGCCTTCTGCCCAGTCTAGAGAGCCATTCTTCCATTAAGGAGTTCCTATGTCCTTTTCTCAGAGATCTACTTTAGCACCACAGATAGAACCATCCTCAATTCATCCTTCTGCAACCTTGTCCAGTAGCCCAAAAACAGCACCAAATAGATTTAGGGAATGTGCTTTCTCCTTCAGTCCAAGTACAGGACTTGAATCAGAGCAAGGATTGCTTGGGTAGCAGACAAAATCATAACTTTCCTTTCAAATGTTAAAGTGCAAAACACACTAACAGAATGCAGCATCTGATTAGTCCCTCCTCCCCGCCCTGTAGTGACCCCTTCATTCTTTTGTTGTTGAAACTCCACAATAACATCATGTTTATTACATTATTAGCTGAGGCGAATGAATATGCTCATCAAGGTGCAAGGTCCTGGTGAATCTATCAAGTTGTTTTAGTGTGCATCTGGAGCATGAGATGAAGATTTTCAGTCACAGACACTGGAAATTATCCTATAAAAACCCGAAGTCTCCTGCTGTCAGAAATTTGTAAAATAAATTTGGCAGCAGAGATGCAAATGCCCATGGAAATTTATGCTTTGCTGATTTTCTTCCTGACATCAAGCCTTCCTGCTCCATTGTGTGCCAGTCAAGATGCCCCCTTATTGCAATAAATTGGGTGCTCTATGTAACACACCCTGCCCTTGCCAGCTGCTTGGGATTCTTGAGCACTAATTCAGGTGACAGTGATTTCTGTTTTCTTGCTTTTTATGTGGAGCTTTCCCCAAGTCCTTGGAGCTGTTGTGATCCTATTACATTTATTTTTGTAAAAGTAAGCATCACTTAAGAGAGGAGCTCAGTTCTGAGATGCACACCAGCAGGTGTCTCACTGCTGTGTCATTGTCACATGATGCACTTACATACAGCGAGATGGTACCTGTGAATCATGCCACAGGGGATCTGGCTTAAAGAAAACATTTTTTACAGGTAGAAGGAGTGGCCAGGTATTTCTGGGACCCAAGCACTTGGGAGGCTGAGACAAGAGGATCACTGTGAGTTCAAATCCAACCTGAACTACATAGGGAGAACCAGTCTCAAAAGAAAAAAAAGTCATCCACAAGTGAAAGAATAAAGTAATGATAAAATGGATAAAGCAAATATGTTACTTACATACACTGGACTACTACTCTGCCATAAAGAAAGATAAACTTGAGTCATTCATAGGTAAATGGATGCATCTAGAGACCATAATGTTAGGTGAAATACATCAGATACACAAGTTTAAGTATCACACAGTTTCTCTTATATGAGAAATCCAAATTATGAGTAAAGAGCAAAATAAAAGCTAATAGGAAGAAGACACATATTTTATAAATAGGAAGGGAAACAAGATATAAAGGGAGGAGGAAAGGAGGGAGAGAAAAGGAGGATACAAAAAATTGAAGAAAAATGTGTAAATAGAGCTTTTGCAAATAATAAGGGGTCTGCCAGGCATGGTGATGCACACCTGTAACCCCAGAACTTGGAGGCTGAGGCAGGAGGCTTGCTATGAGTTCAAGACTAGCCTGGGCTACAGAATGAGACCTTTTTGTCTGTAAAAAAATAAAAGTAAGGAGGCCAAAAACCAAGAGTTGGAAGGGGAGGTGGGAGGATTAAGATGTATTATGTACATATAACAACTCTTCACAAAAAATGAAATCATTATATACTGCAAACATGTACTAACAAAAAATTTAAAACTTAAAAAGAATGATAAGCTGGACACAGTGGTGCACACCTGTAATCCCAGTATAGAGGGCCTTCCTGGCCCTTGTCATGGTCCAGGAAGTTTCTATTTGTAATCCCATGGAGAAGTTATTGGAATTCTAGTGAATTAATTCCAATCTACTGCTTCCAGGGCAACCTGTGGTGATAATAATGACACTAAGGAATAGTTATAGATGTAGGGAGCCACAAGGGTCCTAAATTCACCTAAGGTGATGGTTAACCGGAACACATGCCTTAATCCAGGGCCAAATCAGGATTTTATTCATTTGTGAAGAAGGGAGTGGCTTGAGGATGTGTGACTGTGAGAGTGTTGGGAAGTGCATGAGTGCTGTGAGCTGCACTAGGTAAGAGGCCTGAAATTACCTCTGTAATATGCAGAGAGAAGGATACGCAAAAAGAGCAATCTGCATAACACAATCTGAGGTAGTATCTAATGTTTTGAGGTTGGTGCTTCAGCTCTGATCTGTAATTTTTTGTGCCCTGGGAAGTCATGGCCTTTTATCTCAAGGCTTGGTCCCAACCAACATTGTGGAGAGTGTCTCTCCTTCCTTCCCCGCTCACAGATGGTTTTGGGGAGCTATAGGTGGGATGGTACTGACCTGTCACCTTGCTTTAAAGGCTATACATCAGCATCTGGGCTAGACTTATTTGCATTGCTAAAAGCCAGTTGAAAGGATAAGGAAAAGTCCTAGCCAGCTCTGTAATATCAATACATGGAATCAGATTTAGCCAAGATGTAGATAATTGCTCCTCTCTCAAGGAGTCATCCAGGTGGTCCTCCACATCCCAGCACTGGGGAGGCTGAGGCAGGAGGATTGCTCAAGTTCAAGCCCAGCCTGGGCTACAAAGTGAGTTAAAGTCCAGTATGTACTACATAGCAAGAACTTGCCTCAAAAAGAACCAAAACCAAAAGAAGAATTGTGAATTAAGATATGTTATGCATATGCACCAACACCCAATGATGGATGCTATCATTATGTACTGCAGAAAAGCATTAAGGAATTTTTTCCATTTTTAAAAAAAATAATTCTACACCAATACAAGATGGCAGATCAGTGAGCAACAAAAAACAGAGCCTCCCAGGAGAAACAACTCATACACCAGAATAAAACACCCTGGAGAGACCCAGACAAAGGGAGATGGATCCTCTTGAAACAGAAAGAAATTAAAACATAAAAAAGCTCATCAAATACGTTGGGACTACAACTGGAACAGCTGGACACAGTGTTTTCACTGCGACCTGCCAATTTTGCAGTGGACTGAATTTGTACCAGCCTGAATCCGCCACGGCTGGCAGAGCTGCCCAAACTCATTCCCACCACCACTCACAGGAAGCAGAGCAGCACTGAAGTTGGGGGTTGGTGAGCCCAACGGAGAGCGGAGCTGGCAAAGGGACTTTAATTAATCCAAAGTCAGTGCTGGGATTGGGACACACCCCTCCATGGGAAGGGCGCGATCAAATGGGCGACATGTTGGAATCTGGCAGGAGGAGCCTAAACTAGGAGCAACAGTGACTTCAGTTGGTTCCTCCCTCTCCAAAACAGATTCATGGGATTTGCTTGGACCGGGCCGTGCTCCTGGCTGGGACCCAATGAGCCATCCCAAATCTATTCCCTGCACCTAGCAAACACTAACTGGGGGAAGGCCTCTGCAGTTTGGTTGGCCTGGTGGGGAGGGGCAGGCTTAGGCAGCCGCTGCTTGCACCTCAGTCATAAGAGCAGTCAGGAGAGGGGGGAGGACCCTTGCAAGCAAGCTTCAAAGGAGGCATGGCCAACAGGCAAGGGGGATGGGACCTACAATGTGACCTGTGTGGAGGAAGCTGGGACCATGACAGGAGAGAGAGGCAGGAAGAGGCCCCCAGCCCAGAACCCTGAGAGCCCTGACCCAGGAGAGGGAAAAACAAGGGTGACTGAGGACAGAAAACACACAACAGTAGGCATGGCTTCAATGGACATTAAAAGATATCTTCAGGACCTTGTAGATGAGCTCAAAACTGAAATATTAAATCAGGTAAAGCAAGATATGAGTAGAGTAATAAAAGAAATGCTCTCAGGGAGCATCTCTCAGGAAGATACAGATGGTAGAAGGGAGGAACACAAAAAAAGGAGAGAAACATTCGATAAAGAATATAAAGAAAGTATAGAATACATGAAGCAGATTCAAAGAGACTACCAGGAAATTAAAAATTCCACTGAGAGCTTGGAGAAAAGTGTTCCAAGCCCTGAAAGAAAGTAACCTCAAGCCCAGATTGATGTACCCTGAAAAACTGTCATGAGAAATTAATGGAGAAACAAGATGCTTCCATGACAAAGAGGAACTGAGCGAGTTTGTGACCACCAATCCAACCCTACAGAGAATACTGAAGGACATTCTAGAGAGAGAGAAAAAAATACCAGGATTTTAGGAACAGTGGCAGAAAGGCCTCAGTGAGTGGGGCAGGCAGTAGAATGAAGGAGAAAAGTAGACAAACAAAGGCAGAAAAATAGCGTAGCAGAAATGAGGCAGAGAAGGTTGGCTATAATCTCTAACATAGATGGCCTTGATACACTATATTGTTATTAGTGCACCAGGATTTAAAAACCCACATTACTCACACTACTCTGCTTAGATGTATTATATTCTGTTCCAGTCATTCTACCTGTACTAGATTTGAGGGTACAAACAATAATCCCGAAAGTAACACGATACAGTATGGTAATCATCCTTAATTTCCTATTAAGTTAATCTAAAGCTCTGTAAAACCTATACTGTTTTACCATAGATTGTAATCAAATCTGGTTTGTTAGATCGCTGTTTTGAATTGATAGATTTTATTCAAAGCTGTTATGATTGATAGTATCAAGTCTGAGAGTATAGGCAACTTCACTTAAGATGACAAGATTCACTAGAATATCCACTCTGACTTGATTATTACCTGCCTTTGAAGTTTTATATTGTCTACAATGTTTCATTTTTTACTAATATTGTTATGTACTGCTATATTCAATTATACTGCTATATTCATTTATGCCTGATGATATAGGCAATTCTACTGAAGATAATAAGAAACAATACAGCAATCATTGTAGATCACCTTGTACTGTGGTTTTATACGACTTTTTGGTTCCATGTTTTTATAGGAATTTGTTTTGTTTTGTCTTACTAAGTTTTGTTTTTCCCTCTAATACAGAAAGGATAGAAATACAGGTAGAGACTTGTGTATGCATAGCCGTTTACACTCTCACTGTTTGATGATCTACTTTGTATGTTTTAATTTTGTGACGTGAACAACTATTTCTAAGAGGACAATATGTAATTTATCAACTAGTGATTTCTTATTGTTTATCTTTTTTCTGAAATTCTGTATTATCTCTACCCTTTACTTGTTTTTTTTTCTCTTTAAATAAAAATTTAAAAAAAAGAATTCTAAATTGTCCCTGTTATTATCTTAATAGCATATAATTTAAAACTGACAGTGTGAGTTGGACGTGAAGGAACAGGCAGCTTTCAGAGAAGAGTACTGCTACTGCTTCTGCTTTCAGATGGTGCAAACACAGAGTTTCCCTGGACCAACAACAATAAGCAAACCAGCCAAAATGGTGCATCATTGTAAGCAACAGAAACCAGCCCTCACTGCCTTCAACACAAAGCAGCTTAGTTGGTGACTACTGCCAGAAACAAAAGCTCCTCCTTTGGTTCGAATCATCTTCAACTCTTAAATAGCTGAGCAACCACAAACAACTATCTGAACCCTGCTCTGGTTCAAATTGTCATTGATGCTTATTGATTCATTGAACATTAACTCCATTCACAGGGTATCTTGGAGTGTTCTACCCATTAAAACAACAAGAGTCCTGCATAATGCCTGGCAAAGAGTCTAGAATGGGTAAATGTTACTATGTGCTACTCAATGACTGCCTGTGCACTTTTTCTTCTGCCATGGTTATTTGTGTATAAGCAAACATAGGTAAGTGAAGAGATCCTGGACTTTGGAACGATCTATGTCCCAATCATACCTTTTCCACTCACTAGCACTGTGGCTTTGTTCTGTTTACCTGTACATCTCTACCATTCAGTAGAGCACCCATCACTTAGAGCAGAAGCCCAAGGAACAGCCATTGGATGAGAGAGGAAACTGACCTCTCAGCCTCAGTTCTTTCATCTATAAATTAGGACAATACTTTGCTCACCATATCAGATGTTTCCAACTGAAAACGTATAGTCATTGCCTGACACAGTCCCTGACTGCAGACTTGCTGCTTCATAAATATTAGTTTCCTTCCTTCCTTTCTCAAAATCTGGTACGTCGATGAATCAGAAAATAGCCCTGAAGCTATCCATTTCATATACTCAAGATAAAATCGATGAGGAGCTATATTCAATTATATTTGAATGGTCATTTTTAAAATAGAAATATATGGGCCACAGAGGAGTCTGTTTTGATTTTAACTGAAGATAATTGAGATACACATTTCCATAAGCAAGAAGAGGCCAGATAAAAATATCCATCTTTTATTCCCCTTTCATTATTCCAAGATGTGTCAAATCATTGCTGTCCATCCAGAAAGTCATTCTGATGGACTTTGGAGGAATAGGAACAAAAAGATACTATTAAAATACCAAAACCAAAGTCCACCATGAGTTTACTGCCCAAACTAGAGTGAGCAAAACCAAAAATTGCTTATTTCTGTAAGTTACTGAGGATTGGTCATCCCCAAAACAAATTTGTACTCACTTTAAGATATGGTTGGAAAATAATACCACTGTAATAAGTTGCAATTTAGTGTGGGCTCCATTCCCTACAGGACACAGCTGAAACAAGCAATTTTCTACCAATCTATGTTGCCATACAAACAAGCACATGAAAGAATAGCTTGGGGATTTGGCTTGCTGCACAATAAAAAATAAAAAGCTGTTCTTTTCATTTAAAAATCCATCAATTACCTTTCACTTCATTCCCTTCTATCTTGCAGATGGCTTCTTTTCTTCTCTCCTGGTTATTTTCCATTTCACTGATGGAAAAGGAAACCAACTGCATAATTCTTGTGTCAGATCTATACCCTATTGATGACACAGGTATCTTAATTCTCCAGTTATGAGGTTGAGCTATCTAAGGCAAGAGTTCTATGGCTGCTGTCCTCTCAAAAGCACACTGATAGGGACAGAGTCATAGCAAAACATCTGTGACTTTCTGTTTGTGAGCATTAATCTCTGTATGTGTTTTACAAAACACAGGAGAAGCTACAGGATATTTTAAGTGATAAGTGTTCTTAACAAAAATTTCCCTCTATAGATTGTTAATTCTTACTTTAAATACAATATAAAAATGAAAACAGGAATCTAACAATGGTCATAGGCTGCTAGTCAGAAAAGACTAGATTTTAGTTCTCATTTTCCTGTTCCCTGACTCTGCATTGTGGTAGCCAGTTTCCAAGATGGCACCCAAAGATCTCTTCCTTGTGGTATTAATGTCCCTATGCAGTTCCCTTCCATATTATATCAGAGTGGGTCTTTGTGACTATAGAATATGGCTAATATGATGCTATTTGGCTTCTAAAACTAGGTTTCAAAAAACATTGTGGTTCTGTTATCTATTTCTCATGGATCCGTCATTCCCAGGGAAGCCACTTGCCATGCTGTGAGGAGATTCAAGCAGCCACATGAAGACACCCATATTCTAGGAACTGACAGCCTTAGTCAAGCCTCTGATGACTGCAGTTTTGGCTGATGTGATTACAACTTCATGAGAAATGTTGAGCCAGAACCTCCACATAAACTAATGCCAAAGTCTTGACCCACAGAAATTCTAGTGTAATAAATAGTTGCCGGAGTCCAGCTGCGGCAGGGCTAGGGTTTCCCAAAGGTGGTCAGGGAGTCGGCGAGTGAGAGACAGAAAACACTGCACACCAGTCTGTGAGTGAATCTGAATCCGCCTTTATTTTTTAGAAGCTGGAATATATATTTGCCAACCCTGGCAACAACCCCCAGCCCCAAGCAGGAAACGCCCCAGGCCCAGGGCCAGGCAGGGACAATCCCAAACAATAGGTGTTAATTGACCTCAACTCCA